>JAVQJG010092280.1:0-17911 GCA_036024015.1 Craterocephalus amniculus | reverse complement strand
ATTGATATTCAGCCTAATTTTGCATTTATATGAAATAATTTTATTTTGATCAGGTTTTTTATCCTAAAATTTGTGCCTTTGTAAACATCTGTAGAGTTGAGTGAGTTATGGAAAAACTTGACCAACACATATCTAATCTGTAAAATATTGGAGGGAAAAAAACAATAGGAAAGGATATAATTAGGTTTTTAACATATATCCCCATAAATTTGTTTATCAATTACTGATAACATGTTTGAAGTAGTCTATGTCTATATTTTAAAGTACAAAGTGTTTCTTTTTGTACAAATTTGAGCAAATAGGGGCTGATCCCCCTGTTTACTTCTGTTTCCAACCAAAAAGCTCTGTATTGGTTGGGGGTACTTAGCTGAGAAATTATACCACAGGGAGTACATTTCTAAAATGTCTTAGAGAACCACTGCTCTAAAACGAAATGCTTTGGAAACCAACATGCCCTCACTCTTATCTATTCACGCTCACTCACTCACTGGCACACACACAAACACACAAATAAATACTTTTGTGATTACTCAGTTTTGTAACTGCTAAAATAAACGTGTTCAACTACATGGACATCTGCTTGTTGGGCTTGTGATTTTAACTCTGTTCACTCATTCACATTTCGAAAAATGTATGAAAAGTCACCATATTAGGATGGGTTTTTTTGTTAAATAAGATGTATCGTAATATTTGACCTCAGTATTTGAAAAAACCTGGTTACGGCCCTGATGATTAGCACTGCATTGGATATCTTTGCTGCAGAAATTCTTTATTGCCCCCCGCACGGGGGGCAACAGGGCTTAAGAGGTTCTTAAACTTGTGTGATAAAGAATTCCTGACATTGTATGTACGATGTTATCTTGTATGTAACATTGTTTAGTGACTATCAATCATAAAATGAGCCATTGAAATCTCATGTGTTAGAGTAGAAACAGAAAAAACATTATTTAGCAGAAAATACTAACATTTCTTATCAGACCTTGTTGATTTTTTTCTGTTTATGTGTATTTATCTTTAAACTACTGCCAAAAACTGCTATGAGAGCTGAAAGTTTGTTTTTTTAACTGCTTGTTCTCACTTGGATACTATAACAAACTGCAGATTTGTCAGGACCCCTTGGCATCCCAAAACAGGACAAAGGAAAGCCTTTAGAGCCAGCATTTAAAGCACCAGATAAACAAAGATTAGATTTCTTTTGTAAGCCAAACCATGTCAATTTAATTCCTAAACCTGACCAAATGCAGAACTGGCATTGAAGCCAAAATGAAAAAACATGAGTGAGGGTAAATTGAAAAAACATAAAAGCAAACAGAAAAAAGTAACAGTGCCAAACTGGTCTTGGACCCATGCAATCCCTAATCTTTGTATGAGCACCTCGTTGTCATAACACTGCAAATAGAACATCATTGTCCAGCTTCACCTTGTGTGTTTTTCAGAGAAGCAAAGGCCTCTAGACAAAACAGCACATTTTTTTCCTCCCCAGGGTAGACATGTTTTTTCTTTAGTCTATTTATTATTGATTAATTTAAGGAAACTTTAATAGGAAAAAGCTACATCAGATTCAATTGTGGCAAATCACATTTGGACGTGGTTTGACATTCAATTTGACTAGATTTTAACAGACTCCAGACCGTCCAGATGCTTTTCATGTTTAATCTAGATTTTATGATGTCTTTTCTGTCAATTAAATCTGAAATCATTGGAGCAGATAATCTCAAAGCAAATGTAATTAAAGACCCACTATATCAGTTTTCAAGCTTAAAACTCTGCTTTAAGGACTGGTTTGATGACACGGTTGCATCCATTATGTGCGTTTCTAGAGCAGCGCCACGCGCTGAGAAACCACATTATAGAACTCTCACATCCAGCCTACTGAGTTGCACTCTTTACGCCTGCATTACAGGCTTACAGGCAAATGTAAACACACCGGGCGTTTTGAATGCACGCCAGCAGATTCAGCAAAGAAATGTTTAAAGAGGAAAAGAGGAAACTAAGGAAAGCAAAAGAAGAGCAAGAGAGAAGACAAGAGTTGAGAAAAGACATCTTTCACTGTCTGGAGAGGCTCACAGGTAAAATGCAAGATGGATGCTGAATTAGCTGCCGATAGGGGCGCATCACTGAGAAAATAGTACAGTAACATTCATCTAAAAAATCTGATTTGCATTGAAAGTGAAATGAAACTTCAAAAGTCTGAGCCCAAAACTGTGCTGAAAATAAAATTGTCTTTGTAATAATGAGAGGAAGTAAAGGATTAAGTACAACCACCACCTTAGACATTGTTACATAAGTGATCAACTGAAGATGTAACGTAACAACTCAGTGGGTCCCTTTTGAACATCCATCTAGGTGTAATTTCTTTCTCTGCACAGAACTTGAACTGTTAATGTTTTCTCATATATCGGAGCAGCAAACATGAGTGAAAAATGAAAACAATCTTTTTTGTAAAACAAATCTCATTACTTTACCCTCAATTCCTTGCTGAACTTTGATGAGCTTCATGTGGTAAACTGATTCCTCCTCAGACAAGTTGTCCACCTTTTTGAACACTGATGACAGAGAAGTTGATAAAGTTTAAGAAAAAGTTTATAAGAAAATTGCACACAAATATTCCTTAATGTCTGTTTCAGTCTCAGAAAGGGGCAATTATTATAATACATAAAGCTGTTAGCTGTCAGAGTTTGATGTTTGGGGAAATGGGAAATTACCTAGATTTAACCATGCAAAACATTAGAGAATAAAGGGGATAGAGAAATAATTGACATCAGCACTCTGGTGTTAACAAGTATTGGGAAGTGTTTAAAAGAGTTTTAAAAAAAAGGAAAAAGAAGGAAGCTGTCAATCAAACCCCAACAACCAAATATGTTAAGTTCTCATTAGCAAGTAAATGCAAACAAAACCTTGATGAATGATGGTTTTGCCAGCTGGCCGGGTTCTGCCCCCCTTGTGTATTTCCCAAGAGAGCAACAGCAATTTTATGAGTGTGAGTGTTTGGTGTGTACATGTTTACATTTGTGGGAGTGCAAGCTTGTGTGGGGTGTGTATTTTCATACTTTTGCAGCATTCTGAGCTCTCAGCCTGGGGGCCGATGGAGGCATGAACCTTAGCTTGTCTGCATACAAATAAATGCTTCCACATGTGCTGCACATACCGCCTGTTCTGCTGTATTAGCTGCTGTGACAGTGATGAAGAACTTTGCAAAAGGCCTTTGTTATAATCTAAGGAATAATGGCACCAGGGGTGTGCACTTTTACATGTTTTGGATGTGAACAAAACCACTTGATAAATTTTTGTCCCCAGGCACTAAAATCATTTACATTTGTTGCTATACATATTTTTAATGTTTTTCTGTGCAGTATAACTGATTCTCTGTTGTTGCTCAGTTATTGTTTTTATTTCCAGTATTTTCCCCTTCAACACTAAACTTTTGGACTATTTATGTATAACAGCAACAGAATGGCAGAATTTCAGTCAAACCTAAAGAAGAGCTCTATATACTGTATTTACTTGCATGCATACTGATAATAATACTGATTATAATAAACATTGGCTTGTTTTATTAATTTTTACTGCTGATAATTAATGGAAAATTGATAATACAATAACTATGTGTCATAAAAGCATGTTTTTCACAAGATGATAGAATTAAAGATAATGTGTTTTCATGTCTGACTTTACAATAGGATATTTGATTGCCTGCATTTAACATCTGGCATCACTTCCAGCTTCAGTCTTGCACCCTCCATGCACTGTAAAAAAATGTGCAGTGAGCTAAATTCACAAAGTAAGTTTCAAAGCAACCTCTGATCTTTTATACAGCTGAAATCAAGTATTTGAATAATTTATTACAGATCACTTGCCTGATGTGGCAAATTTGGATTAGAATATTGAGGGTTTGATTTACTTTCAAGGGCAATGTAATCATGAAAAGTGCTCTCATTGCTGTTGAAACATTTCAGGATAACACTGAACTGAACAAAAAATGGAACATAACCTGGTCTCAAAAGACCTTTTAAGACAGATAAATGAGGTGCAAACAGTTAAATGATGTGTGAATTCTGCAGAGTATGTGGTTAAAAACATATGGACAGCACATCAGTCATCTTGGAGTATGCTATGGTGTACACTTAAACTCTGCAAAAACAAAAAACAAGAATAAACATATAATTCAGATATCTTGGTTTTCAGACTCGGGCTTTTTAAAAATGACTTTTAACGTTACAATTGAGAATTTGAAACTGTATCATCTGAAACTTGCTAACTTCTGAAAACTTTATTGCTCCCTGTCACAACAAGTAGAGTAAAGAGGAAGTATGACCACTTTACAAGCTTATTTAATTTAATTCTTCAATTGAAAAGCAGTAAATATAGTTTGAAAACGTATTTTTCATGGTAAACTATCTTTTTTTGTTGAAATAGTTGTTAGTGCTTAGTCTAACAGTTGTTTGAGGGACATGCTGGTATTAGCTGCTAGCTTAGTTTCTGGTGCCAAGTTAGAATCTAACCTTGTGTTGTGGCTATTGTATTTGAGTTAACAACATTTAGGAAATAAAAAGATTTCCTTAGACTTAGAGACTTAGAGAAAGTCAGAAGAAATAGGTAGAATGGAGCCACTCTTCAGTGAAAATGGGGAATACAAAACTTATGTTTGTTCATTTGTTTGGTACAAACTTTCTTTAACTGACTTCTACTAAATTAATGTTCAGTTTAAAACAGAGATGGCAAACTTGTACAGGACATCTACATGTTTCCTGCACATCTGCGCCAATAAATTAAATGGCCACACACAGTTCCCAGCCTTTTCCAAACAAAACTGAACCTTACTATGTTATGTACCTGAATACAGATTTGTGTTTTGTGGGATTTTGCAATGCTCACCAGGTCTAACTCTTCCATCTGAAAATCCCTGCGCACTAGTAAAAGATGGAGATTTATAGCCTTCAGCCCCAGTAAAAGTGACATTAATGGAAAAAGCATCTGCTGCTGCTGAACAGCTGTCAGGTAAAACGTGGTATGTAGAACCAGGGAACATGTTCATTTGATCTAGGGAGTTAAACGGCATGTGATTTAAGATGGAGAAACTGACCATTGAGTATCTTGTGCTTAATGAATGTGTCCGCGTTTATCAGTGGAATTGGCAAACAAATCACAAAGTTGAATGCAACCAGACATAGCCGATGACATTTCTTTCTATGAAGAAAAAAATAATCTGGCTGCAGAGTGAAAATTAAAAGTCAAACAGAGCTCACCGAGAGAAGCCAAGACTGCAACAGTAATGATGAGGAAAGCAACAAATCCATAGAGCACTTTGACGGCCAGCTGGAGAGACTGGCTCTGCTGGCATCTCGCACAGCCACCTCTAGTACGACCTACAGATACAGCATGAAAGCTTTATAATGGCTAGAAGCAAAATAGTAATTGATCCAAGCTAGTAAACACTATTAAAAAACACAAGTCCTGTTTTTAAAAAAAATCATGTAGTACATGTGCTAGTTCTCACAGCAAGATGTAATTGCATTCGCTGGCATGTCTCCTTTGTCATCATCTGTTGTTTTGCAAAAGGATACTGTATGTTCATTGATTTAAAACTATAACAATGATTTTATTAGGCTTGACCGTTTTTCTGTGCCTATAACCTCAACTTGAACAGAAGGCTATATCAGAAAGTAAAATGTCCTCAGAGAATGTCAGGTCAGTTGGGATTTTACATCCCTCCAACTTCTCAACTAACATTTTTAAAAATGCAAACATGCAAAAAAAATGTAGTGCTACATTTTTGGTACTTAAAAATGTAGTAAATTAATGTTTTTTTTTCCAGAATGCAGTTTAATGCAATTCAAAATGTGGACATGCCCTGAAGTGTTTCATTTTTGAGCCTTTTTTTGTTTGATGCTGTGGACCAAAGTAGCAATAACACTTTCTGGTGAGAGATCAACTTAATACAGAACATGTCAGTAGCATGTTTTGATGCTAGATGCTTGTACATGGACCTCACCTCTGAATGACGGCATCTCTTCCTCCTCTCCAGTGAAATCCTCGTCTGAAGAGTGATTGAAAAAGAAAAAATAAGTTTGAGACCATGAATATCAACCTATGTTTTTTTTTACCAGTCTTTTAAACATGCATGTCGTAAAGGATGAATATGGAATTTCTATGAGTTGAGCATCAAAAAGATTATTGTAAACTTTTTTGTTTCAGTAAATTTGGTTTCGTAAAGCAGAACTGAAGTGATGTTGAAGATCTTGGACGAATATGACTGGTGCACAGAACTTGCTTCTAAGTGGATGCTTTTTATTCCAAACATATGGTTTTCTATGTGTTTTGGACATAACCAAACACAACTAAACAAGCCAATAGAAGTTAACCACTTGAAGGGGTTTTTGAGTCACTCACACATGGTGTCCAATTAAACTAATTTCTCCGCTGAAACTGACTTTGTATAATGTGAACGACACACCATTTGGCTGTAGTTTAGTTGTTTTTTTATTTAATATAAAAATAATTAAGTAAGACCTGTTTCCCTTTCACTGAGTCTGTTTGCCAAATCCCTTTTACCCATTAGTGGGGATCAGTATGAGTGAATCCAGAAACAGGGGAGTGATAATCATGTGCAATAAACTGATTTATATTAATAACTTTTGGTGGTAAAACCTGAATTGTCAGATCATTACCTTTGAAGAGTTGGTTCTCGAATCCACCATAGATGTCTGTAAAACAGAGGAAAGGACACAGAAGATATCTTAAAAAATGGTGACTGAAATTCAATGCTTTTTAGCCTCCAAAGTTTTATCACTTCTGCCATAAATCACACAAGCAGCTGCCTGACAATCCATCTCCCCCTGCATGCACTAATGTGCAGCATGAGGCAGCAATCTCAGTGTTTTTGCTTTTGCATAAGAGAGAAGCATGAGAGCAGCAGTGGGTTTTTGTATGCTGATTCATGTGGGAGTTTTGTGTTTGAGGAGGTTGTCATCACATGCTGGAAAAGGCAAGAGAAACCAAGGCAAGATTTAACCAGAGGGCTTCTAAACTAAATTCCCACCGGTTTACATGAAGAGTCCCACAATACTTTTGACTTCATGTTTTCTGTATGCAACCTTGATAGATTTTATTAGAGATGACATTAGCTGTACACCTTCCAGCTCCACACCTGAGGCACTGCTGGTGTGGAACTGGGAATTTAGGAAACATGGAGTTGATTCTTTTTATAAGGAAAAGGCCTAAAAAAACTAGGTTCTTCATTGAGAAAAGGAAGACAAAAAGCTGAGGACGGATGCTTGGATATTTGGCAGTGTAGGGTTTCAGTTGAAACATTATTATATATAGTCATAATGAAAATGTTTTTCTTCCTTTGCACCTGAGAATGTTTGACTTTTGCAGTCATGTTTCTGAGACAGATGTGATCTGTTTCAAGCAACCCAGTTTCCATTACTATTTCACATTTCTACAAACCCCAGATGCATATGATATAAATGTTCCTCAGCTACAGATGTTCATTAATTAACCACATGAATAAGCTCAAGGTTTCTTAGACAAAGATGTGTGCAATTTCAATGTACCCAACCATGGGAAAGAATGCGCTCAATGCCTCTCAGTTACAAATGTACAAACTAAACATTCCTTAGTGATGAATATCATCAAAATATTTTTAAGCAAAGGGTATGTTTACGGTTTCTCAGCAAGCAATACAACAACGTCCACACATTTGCATGAGCTCAAATCCTTGTACAGACAAAAGTGAAAAATTCTAATAAATCTTTATTGTAGAGCATCATATTAGTTTGGCATAGGTTCTCATCCCATAACTCCCCATCAATGTGCATCATCAAAAACAAAATAGTGTGGTAGGAAGTTTTTATTCATGAAGCCAAGAGATATATGCAGGGTTGTTAAAGGGCTGTAATGCAGGACATCTGTCATACTGTGCATAAACTGGATTGTAATTTTGAGTATGAATTTGTTCTTGTTTCTTGTTCCTCATTAAGTAAAACTGCGAAATGTGAAACCAAGTGTTCAAGTTCCTGCACATGTGGCATTTTTTTAGCGTTTATGACTGAAATAACCTTTAAAAAAATCATTTGACACGCAGGGATGCAACCGGTTCAGGATCATAATGAAAGTGGAGGACAGAAATGTTAGGTTAGGTAAAAATCCTATAAAAACTATGACATCATGAGAATCTACAATTTAAGGAAAGTTTTTATTGTGTGCTTGCAAATGGCACAGTGAGCTGAATGTTGACATGAGTCAGTGGTGGAAGAGCTGAGGTCAGGTCTGGGTGGACCAGTCATAAAAGTCCAGGGCTTATATAATGATGGGGAGGGGGGAGGAGAGGGAGAAAAGTAAACCTGCATGTCCACAAGGATCATTATCTAGCTGAATATTGGGAGAAACACAAATCAGGTAAAAGGAAAACTGAAGAACGATGGCACATTGTAGTGAGTACTGTACATTCGTTAAGAAAAAACAGTAATCGTCTAGGATATCATCTTTCAGTCTTTGTGTCGTAGTTGTAACATGGCATACTATCATCATTCTGGGTTTCAGTGGAAAGTTTTCATGCACCAAACTAGTCCTAATCCTGTTTCAGTGACTTTCCCACTCTCATTACAAGACAAATCTGGGGCACAAGCTGAATTCCTGTCATTTCTTAAGGTTTGTGGTATAAAAAAAGGGGTGGATTGAAATGTCTAAATGTCAGCACATTATTTGTTATTGGAATCTAAAATCTGAAATATCACAATCAGCTTAAATATCCACCGGCTCCATGGTTGCCTTTCTCTTTCTTTCACTTTTCTTTCCTCATATTTGCACAGCTCTGTAGGGGAAAAAAACCCAGAAAACTCATGTATGTCTCGTTAGAGAGGAAGTCGACCTGTCCAATACACACAGGGTAGAACTGAGCTGATCCGTCATCTTTTTTCCATCTTAAAGGTAAATTTAGCTATCTTTGCTAATAGGACTTTTTCACATGTTTGCATGGAGATATATAGTTTCCAGCCAAACTATGAGGAATGGAGACATCTGAAGACATTACAAAGTGCACGGCTAAAACAACACTGCAGGGACACAGAACCTGATACTAACAAGGACATTTTTTTTAATTAAATGACCTTAGTTACTGTGTTGGCACATTTTTATGTCTGGTCACCTTTAGTCTATAGCAGAATATCATTCAGTCCTTACGGGCTGTTTTGTGCTTCATGTGAGTGCTGCAATGAACAAAGTAATGAAAATAACAAAAATCCCAAGTTTCTCTCTAAGATTAGATTATAATCACTATATGATCTTAAAAATCAACATCATACAAAATAATCTCCTAATTTAAAGTAAGATTATATATATTACCAAACATCATTCTGATTTCGAGAATAATGGCTCTGCAACAGACTGGCGACCTGTTCAGATACCCCGCCTCTCGCCTGCTTACCGCTGGGATAGGCGACCCAATTGGATTAAGTGGTTTAAGAGCAAATTTAGAGAGTTCTGCACCATGTATGAAAAAACAACTTTGATCATTTGAAGTAAAGTTGCATCTTATTTGTGGCTGTGATAAAGATAAATAAAGTCGGCTTCATTGTGGGCAACTTCTGGTGCAAATATTAAGATTAGATATGGAATAATATTTTAAAAAAGAATCACTGGATCAGGAAGGTTGTGTGAATGTTCATAAGAAGTACTGTAAACTGAGGATGGAGAGCGTTAATACCCAGCAGCGTACTCTTTGTTGTGACAAGAGACTGCAATTAATGTACACGGGGATTACAGCTCTAGGTGGTGTCCAGCAGCAATACCTAAAAAACAAACTCATTGCACATTTAAAAACACGTTGACATTTTTTCGATCCTCTTCATTGGAGAAATGTGAGGGGGAAGAAGAGATAAATAGATTATAGAAGTGAGTAAAAGTATAGAAAATCTGTCAGGATGCTGTTTACCCTCATGGAGTCTCTATTCTTCCTCTTTCCCCATTCCCCACTTCTTCTGAATGCAGTGCCAAGCCTAACCACCAGCACCACCCCATGTTTGTGGTCTCTCTGCTGCGGTTTCTTTCTAGGGGGTTCGGACTTTCCAAACCCCTTCCCAGCCCTCATTCCCTCCCTTCGGCCCTTCCATGGACTCTAATTCTGCCAGCGCATCGTGCATAATATTACCCTTTTAAGTAACTTGCCCTGAAGCCCACTTACCTAACCACACCACTCAGTTTGTAATGGGATCTAACTCATCAATAGGGATGCTTATTCTACATAAAATCTGCAGAACAGCTTTATTATTAAAATACCCCGTTCCTAAGGGATTTATCTTGTTGATTAAAAAAATAAAAACAAACCCTTAAGAGCATCAGTACCTCCAAGCCAAACCACTGTCAGATAATTGGTCCTGCCCTAGATCAGAGTGGAGGTTTTGACCACAACTCATAAAGGCAGACAAGTCGTTCTCTAAATCATTTTGGACATCACAGACATTTGGGTACCCTCTGATTGGAATGTGAGGTCTTTTTACATTACTATATGCCTGCTATGTGTTGCTGCTCTCTGCAAAACTGTAGACAAGCCATTACAAGAGAATGTTCTTTTTCTTGTGGCTTGACAGTGAAACTGGAGACTTTCAGATTCACAGTCCTGTAAAAACATCAGGGATTCTCAGGAGTGAACTGCACCGGAAAGCAGGGCTGGGACAAAAAGACAAGCCTGGTTGGGTTAACAAGGCTATAAGGCCAACGCGTGTGAACTATATTCTTTTTTATTTTCAAGGTCTGTTGGTATATGCTTTGTCACCACTTTTATGCAATGACCCCAGTTCAGAGGGGAAAAAAATGCCAGAAAAGTAAGAATAAATCTGGAGTTGCAATCTCACTATGGTATGTGAACCACTTAGAAGATTCTGCCAACAAATCAGCAATTTTCAGAACAAAGAAAAGAAAAAAAAACATGTTTTCGTCTTTGCATTTTGCAAGATTTGGCAAAACAACAAAGCTGCAGCAATAATTACATACAAATAGATAGATAGATAGATACAGTCTTTTATAGGTCTATGGCTTTCCTCCATCACTCCTTCAGCTACTGTAGCTTTTATGCATCAACTAATATTATATTATTAAGATTGGTCTTAAAATAGGTAAAAATCCAGGTATCCTTATAGTTCCTGTTTCAAAATGTATAAACTTTACATAAACTCTTATTGGAAACCAGAAAATGTATCACACTTTGGGCCTCTTCCTTTTGCTAACTCTTTTCTTGGCCTTTGGCAGCCGTACACCTGCCTTCTGTCCTCCTTTGTACCTCCCATTTCCCCCCTCCTCTCCAGCTCGGTTAGGAATGCATGAGGCAGCATGTTTTGTTCTGCTTGGGCAAGGCTGGAAACCACATTAACATTGCCCCAGCGCAGTTTGGCTGAGAGGATCGTTGTATATGTTCTTAAGTGGGTTAATTTGCAACGTCATCATGCGGTTGCAGTGCAACATTGTAAGAGGTGGAGTTTTATTCAACTTCTGTATATTTTTTTTACTTGTAAGCAAACCTTAGTTTCCTTTAATTACCTCTCTTATGTAACAGGAGTCAAATTCTTTCATGCAAACCTGTTTAAATTCAGCACATAAAGCAGAAGGCTGTTCATCTTATAAAGCAGAAGCAGAAAACCTTATTAAATCCACAAAATTGCATAAAAACAAAAAGCATTAAGGCACAGACAAGAAATATGTTTTTCTACACAGTGACAACCCAAAGTCATTTGTAATACTTCCAACTCAACATGAAGAAAGTCCCGGATAAGATGCAGCAGAAACTGAAGGTACCAGCAACTCCAACTGATCTTAAACTAGTGACTGGAAACACATATTTTAGTACTCACTTATAGACTTTTTTAACCCTGGCTTTAATAAAAGTCCAATTACCAGCACTATTAAAATAAAAGCTGTTTTCCTGCATCACTTGGTAGGAACAATGTTTCCTATATAAGTCTAAGGAACTGCTACATCATTTGAAGTCGTAATTATTGCTCTCTTTCCCCAATTTGTAGGGATTTACTGGCCCTCCAGCACAGAAAAGTTCAGTTTTTGAGTTTAATCATTAATTCCTTCAAGTTACAGTGAACTGTTTATTTTAAGGAGATGACAAAATCCACAATCATTCCACTTTACAGCAAGAAAGTTCCTGTCACCACTTGGGACCCTGATTTATGGAGCTTGCATGTTCTCCCTCTGCATGCACGGGCTCTTGCCAGGTTGTCCATCTTCCACAGTCCAGCAACATGCATGTTAAGATCATACTGTAAGTTATCCTAAAATGAGTCAGTGTGAGTGTGCACGATTGTTTGTCTTGTTTGTCTCTGCATTAGCCCTGTGATGGACTGCAAACTCTCTGATGGCACCTGGGTTAAAGGAGGTAAAAGTGATTTTTTTCGCCGTTAGGCGGCGTACTCTGGAGCTGTCTCAAACCAAAACAAAGCCTGTGTCAATCAATGCCCCTCTACTTCTCCCCCAACAGAAAAACCACGCCCCTCTTTTTTTTTTTTTTTAAATATAGTTTTACTTTATTTATTAATTTTAAACAGAGAGCATGTTTAAAATTATGTAGGCCTAAAAACAGTATAATTATATATTTTTCTTAAACTAATGCAAATATGACTAGTTTAAGATGTGGTGTGCTTGTGCAACATGAGCTCAGCTAAGAACCGCAGCTCCGCAGCTTATTCTAATTATTCATCTTTATGGATCCAAAGCATAAAAATTTGAAAGCAAGCCATTTTTATTTTGATGCAGCTTTTTAGAGCAGCAGCAGCCTGTCTGCAGCTGCAGGTAGTAGCGAGTGGCTACCGTATGTGGAAGAGGAAAAAAGAGACGTGGACGAGCTGGAGTCCACTCCGTGAGTCACGTACCAGAAGAAGAGCAAACTGGAGTCCTTTTCGGTCTCGCCGCTCTCTCCACCTTGGGAATGCCAGACCAATATTTATCCGCGTTTTGTCCCTTTCCTTGAAATTAACGTTGTTTCTTGGAGGTAACTTGGCTCCTCTTCGTCTTTGGTTGGACGCTTCCCACTTCTACCGACGTGAGTCTCTACTATCTTGAATGCGCACGCTGCGCCGTAACTCCGCCCTGTGGCGGCTGTTTATAAAGACGGGGGTGCGTGTGCGCGTGTTCGTACATGGATGTACATGCACGCGCGGCCGGGCCGGCTAGTAAACACAGAGCTGGAGATCAACACACAGAGGCGCTGTGTGACATTGCGCTATACTCCAGATGAAAATACACACCCGGTTATTCACAAAATGATTTTTTAATTACTTCAGGGTGAAAACAATGAATTTCGCTTTTAGCCTCTTTAAGCTTCAGCAAAGCTCCAAACTGAGGCTTTAAATAATACTTGATTAGATTTAGGCACTAAAGCCAAATGTTTATGTTTTGGCACAATCCACAATGGGAGGCTTATACATCAGAAACCACTTGTGTAGGCTTAAGGAGCTTTGGATGTGGTATGTGCAGTACCTCACTGGGCAAGTAGGGCACAGAGCAAGGGAAAAGGGTGTACACAACACATCCCAGTGTGATGCCAGTTGAAATACAAATAAAAGCCCTGGAAAGGAGATGAGAAGCAGATAAGAGGGTGTGAGTTCAGAATGTCCCCATGGCATGGACAGCTTACATCAGGTTGTGTACAGAGTACATTAACAGCCTGCTGGAGAGGTTTTCTCCCCGAAATGAAAACTAACTTCAACCGGTCCATTACCACAAACCATGTCTAGCAAGCTGTCAGAGGTGTGTGATTTCTTCAGATCTATGATTTCCTCTTATTAGACTTGTGGACCATAAAGTGCTTGGATGGCACACCTGACCTTGCTGTACACCCAGCTCAGCTCAGATTTGTTCCCACATCACATAACATATTGGTTTGGAAGCTGAGTGCAGTGTCTTCTGCGTAGAAACTCATGGTTTGAGTTGGATTAGTTTAAAACAGATGGTTCACTGCATGTTAGCCTCCCGAATTCCCATCTACAAACAATACAAACATGTCACAAGCACAAAATGTCTTTGGTTGTACTGAATTTTCCCTCTTGTGTACAAATAAAACAAATTTTCCTATAACTATTTCATTTTCTTGAATGATTTATTTGTTTATTTTTTTTATTTATTTAACAATTACCATTAAAATCATGGTACGGTTGAAGCCAGAGCAGCAAAACTTGTAGTTAATAATAACAAACTACTCTGCTATATTCTAGTTAACATGTTGTCTGTGAGCCTTTTATTTCCCATAATGTAGGTCTGGGAAGCATGAAAAAGTCCTTCTTCAAAGCTACTGGCAGCTGTCCGGTCAGTCCATGTGAAAATTCTCAAATTCATCTCCTGTGTTTTCCCTCTCCTCCTTTTAAGGGGAATATTAAGTCAGTCCGTGGGAGATTGGCAGCGTAAAGAAAATTTTATGTTTTACAAAATGGTTCTGTGGTTTTACACACACACAGTTTTAAAGCTGACTGATCAAAGTCTGGCGTCCAACAACAACAACTGCGCACTTTCTCGGGATCCATGCTGCCAAGTTTCAGAGCTGATGAGGAGCATATGTGGTCCTGCTCCCTGTGCAGGTGCCGGCTTGCATGGCACCATGACAGATGCAGTTCCTGCTTATGTTTTTTAATGTTGTTTAGTCTATGAAATGCACTCAGCTGATGGTAAGAAGCAATCTTTGCCAGTAAAACCGGTAAGAATTGGCATTAAAGGGAAAATACTTTTACCTTTCATGATTGCTGACTCCAGAGTCCTGATTGGAGATGCTCATCCAATTTCCTTCTTCTTAAGCTGATGATGGAGATGATAACCTGCTTTTTTTCCCCCACGTAGTAAAGGTGTTAATCCTCCAAATCTCCAAATAAAGAGAGCCCCAGAGTCCTGCGATGTCTTACTTTCACAATTAAAAATGAACCACAGCAAACACAGAACTGGATTTTCTCTCATCCAACATAGAAAAAAAGCATCTCAGCACCTAAAGAAAAAAACTTACAAAATAAACTCCAAACAGATTATTATAAGATTATCTTAGTTACTGAAATTCTGATATTTCTGCAGAAAACGGCTCAATGTTTTTTTCTTTTGAACACGTGTTTGCATGCAGCTCTCTGGCATCCTCCCTCTCTCATGCAGAGCCTGAGAAATCTAAACCTTCTCAGACAGAAACCATGTGCTACTTTGATGAGGGAGGGAAAACTGTTGGAGGAGGGCTAAAAAAAAGGAGGAAGAGAGGTTAAGAAGAAAGAGAGACAGAAGAGAGAGAGAGAAAAAGGGAGGGGAGGGGAACAAAGAAAGTGGAAAATGAGGGAGGGACTGGGAAAGGGACAGGATGAAGAAAAAAAGGGATGGGGAAAGAAGCAAGGAGGGTCAATGTGTTTTGTTCAGACTCAGTTTTGTGGCCGACGCTAATAGCTAACAAATGTTTGAACATTGTGGGGTGAGCACCTTGAATATCTGTGGGCTTGGCCTGTGAGAAGGGAAAAAAGGGTTTTCTGAGCACACACCTATGAACACACCGGAACACAGGCGTTAAAGCTGTAATCCTCTTCTGGCACCGCTGAGCAGTCTTCTCATCTCGCTCCCAGAAACCTCAGCTACCAGGGCGTTAGAGAACGTCAGGTGTTATTCTCGCACCAACGCACACATCCGGCCAAGCAGCTGACGAAGCGGCTCCAGTGGCTGTCTGGCTGCTTTATAATTCACCTCCTTTATGTCTTCTGCTGCACTTCACATTTAAGACATGAACATACACAGGTCTGTGTTATTCAATTCCATCCGGTAATTTTCCTGCTTCATCCAACTCAGGGCCAGAAGGGATTGGAGCCAATCCACCAGACAATGTTCAGATGTTCAGATTGGCGTTTTTAAAGGAATGTAATTAATTTGGTGGCTGCACCCTGTTAGTGTGGTTTTAAGATGAGTTTGGACTTTAAACAAGTGAGTTAAAACCATGAGATTTCAAACAGGCAGAAAAATGTTGTAAGTAGTGTTGCATCAATACCAATCAGTACTGGTACCCCTCTAAAGAACTCGTGCTTGTTAAAGTCAAATGATTCCAAGAACTGATCCCAGTTTATTAGACACTGTTTATTTCACTTCAAATTTTATTTATGTTGTCATTTTTATTCATATTTTATTTTTCATTTATTTCACCATCGTTTGTTGTAAAAAGCAGAGAACATAATATAAAACCTGTCGTCCTATTCATTGCATTTTTTTTGTGTGGTAGAAGTATCGTATCGGTACTCGGGGTCGGCAAGAACTCAGATTCAAGTATCTGTATATTGGTTTGACAAAAAGTGGTATTGTTGCATCCCTAGTTGTAAGCATTTCTATTGAAAGGGAAGCCATGGCTTTTTCTTAAACCTAATCAAGCTATTTTATTGTCTAAACGTAACCATAAAATTCAGGTGTTTAAACCTAACCAACCTCTGAATAAATCAAAAACAAACATAACAAACAAAAACTATAGCTCCAAATTGCTACTGCGGGAATTTTTTGACATGCCTGTTAACTTTTCAATTCACAAATTAAAAGAAACAGTACTAACCAAAATTTACCAGTTTTATAAAGCGGCCACAAAACTGTTGGCACTTTGAAAGGCTGTAATGTTTGGCACTGTGAAATGTGTCCTTTATCAATTAAATAGATAAATAAAACAAAGTAACTCAAAACCAATAATAACAGGGGAGCAGGGTGTTAATACAACAGAATGCATTGGGGGACAAACTACAATAAAACAGGAAGCAATACTAAAACAACGAAAACTCAACCTGAGCTTAAAGTCAAACAGGGAACAAGTGGTGTTGGAACTATTAGCATTAGAACTGTATTCAGTCTCACAACAAAACATGAAATATTTGCAAATTCTATCTATTTATATCCATTAACTCATGTTTTTTGTTTTTTAGTGCTACATAAAAAGAACCACACAAAGAGAAAGTTGTCATCATGCATTAAACACATTTGACAGGCACCAAAGTCTGCATTAGAAGTTTTGAGGGGTTAGGTGGCTGAGCAATGCAGCTGTTAAGCCCAAGAACCCAGATGGACTCTAATCCCAGCTGTTTTAAAGTCATTTTTATTTTGATTTGTTGTTATGGGATTTGGACGCAGTTTTATTGCTGTTTTATACTTTGTGAACTACACAATTAAAGCCACAAAACATCATAGTTTCCATCAAAACTGACAGCATAGTGAGAGTTTGCACTATTGTCCTATTCCTGAATTTGTACTGTATGAACTGACATTTGAACACAAAAAACAGACGTCTTACTGAAATATGCCAATTTGAAATGTGTTGGACGGCCACAAAAGTATATAAACAAAAACATTGTATCCCAGAATTACTCACATCTGATCTATGCGGTCTTTGGATCAGAAACAGAAAATATCACGAAGGAGAATGGATGCATGTGGACAAAATTAGTCACATTGAAGTCAACTAATCAAGTGGAGCTACTTTCCAGCACCTGTTATATCCTGAAGGGCATTCCTTGTGGTCATTATGTGCATAATCTTATCAGGATCCCTCATGGCTGCTGGATCGCTTTGTATTGCATCATCACCAACAACTTCACAATCTGGTCAAAGTAAGAAGTGAAGTTGTCTTTGTCCTATTTTACTTCACTACAAAGGTGAACGAGTCATTACAGATGTGGGATTTATAGTTTATGCACTGTAAACCCAGATTCTGATTAGACTAAACAGATCAAGTTCATATAACTTAAAACGTTCTATCATGGGAATATTACTTATTAATTCTCAGTAAACTGAACTGTTCTATGTCCCTTTGGTATTGCAATTGAGTTTTTAAGTGTAATCAGCAGCTTCTACTAACATAAACTGAGTTTGCATTACTTAAACAAGTAATTTAGTTACTTCAATGAGTAATTCTGAGTAAAGTGAACTTTTC
>JAVQJG010092279.1:0-12563 GCA_036024015.1 Craterocephalus amniculus | reverse complement strand
TACAGATACTTACATTTTGTTATGAGAAAAATATTGGGTCAAATCTCACCTCAAAACCTTAAGGTGTAACTGAAAAAGTCCACAACAGAAGGTATGAGAAAAATTGAGTCATTAATTATCAACCAATGAGGTAATTTAAAATAAATTTAAAGACTTTGTGTAACACAGCACATTTCACATTTCTGTTGTAAGAAAAGAAAACCTGAGTAAACCCTGGAGAAAATCTACTAGGGAGATCTCGTAAAGGGTGCTGAGGTAAAAGTGCTGGATAGAAAATGTTGATTGCCTGGTATCGGCAACAGTATCGGCATATTCCAATGCAGGTCGATACTTTCCGATACTATAGCAGGTTACATATTTAAGTGAAAGTACATTTAGAAAAAGACTAGATTGTTTGAAAGAACTACCAGGTGAAAGCCTCTCCTCGCTATGGAACAAAAAAGAAAAGAAAAACATGGCAGCACACTTCTGGCTTGCACAGTTGCACATAAACACACAAGTCTTCTGCCTGCACACAATGCTCTGCAACAGCCATACTGTAAGACCTGGACCCCCTGGAGTCTCTGAATCAACCCTGAGCTCATCTGTTTACCAGAGTGCTGTGGAGGCAAATGTGAAGCCATCTAAAGCAGGACAAAGACTCCAGCTGTTCCAGCAGCACGACAAAAGAAGTGCTAAAATAGAAAATGATGAAGGTGTTGCAGTGTCGCAGTTAAAGTCCAAAGCTCTACAGGAACCTTAAGAGGGCTGTGCATAAACAACTGCCCTCAGCTCTCCATGAAATGGGGCAATGTTATGAAGAAGCAAAGGCCAAAACTTCTCATCGATGATGAAACACTAACAATGCGATGCAGAAAATGATTACCTCTAAATTATTGTTGCTAAATATGCTTTTACAGGCTGTTTGGTGCTGAGGTGAACTTAAATTCCAACCACTACTTTTGAATGTTGTTATATATGTATAAAATTTAAAAAAGGGAAAAAAAAGAAAAAAAAAACAGCATATCACAGTTGTCCCGTTTGTAGATTTTCTTGCACATGTTGGACCTTTAAACTAGATTGATGACCTCACTGTTTGCTTTCAGGGTGCAATGGCCGCCACCTACTCTGCTCTGAAGAGCTCCCAACCGACTCCGGAGCTCAAGCCCATCGAGAACTCCTTCCTCGCTCAGAGGCGCGTGAAGAAGCTGCCCTCCACATCCCTGTAGAGACTCGAAACAGCCAATCAGCTCACTGGAGTCCAATCAAACCACACCTCCTGGCCCCACACCACTCAGCTTGCTCGTGGACGTAGCATCCACCCGCTAAAAAAAAAAACAGCCAAGGAATCCTGACTGTGCCCTTTATCCCAGTCCTGTAACATCCTGCTCTTGCTGTCACCCCCTCATGTGGGCTCATCAGCTGCTGCTCGCCAGCCTTCTTAGACCAGCAAAAGATCGTGATGATGGATGGGAGCGATGAGAGCACAATGTTAAAAAAAACAACAACAACGAGGGGTGCAGGTTTTTTGATAGATGTTTTGTGTGGCGTGTATGATGCCAGTGTGTGTGTGTGTGTGCGTGTGCGTGCATGACCTGCAACGAAGTTGAGGCAGCCATGGTTTTGATAGTGACAATGAAAGTTTTCTCTCCTGATCATCGCTGTAATTGGTCCCGCTGCATGGCTGTCATCCCACCTGTTCCGTTGTCCGTCTTCCTGTTCCTTTTTTTCGTAGACCTGGTGAGCTTTACGTCACTGGTTGTGCTGCCAAATCCA
Organism: Craterocephalus amniculus; assembly: GCA_036024015.1. Taxonomy (NCBI): domain Eukaryota; kingdom Metazoa; phylum Chordata; class Actinopteri; order Atheriniformes; family Atherinidae; genus Craterocephalus; species Craterocephalus amniculus. Next base: position 10,808 of record JAVQJG010092279.1, on the reverse strand, counting down.
CGTGCGCGGACAGCACGGAGCCACAGTTCTGTCCACCTGCTGTTAAATGTTTTTTTCAAAAAGCATTGTTTAAAATAAATCTGAAACATTTCTGCCATAAATGCCTGCTCGGCTTTGGTGCGACCGGGATACGTTTGATTCTGGGAAATTTCAAACGCTGATGTTTTTTTGGTTAATGTCAAATTAAACTTTATTTGGTTTTACAGAGAGTGTGTGTTTGTGTGCGTGTGTGTCAGTTGCATGACTTGCAGTGTGTGTCTGTACTGTCTTGCGGGATGCTGCAGAGTCATGTGCATGGTCCGGTGATGTGATGATGTCATGTGGCTTCCTCGTTCTGCTGCTCCTCCTTTTTCTCTGCTTGGTCAATCTGCTGGCAACCATTTTTGAGATGTCTGGTATTTTTATTACTACTGAAACTAGTAAAATAGGTGGCTTTCTGTGAAAGAAAACCTGCCCAAGGAACAGTGTGGCATGTTGAAATTTGCTATCTGCTTTGTTTTTCTCTCTCTTTTTTTTTCTCCACTGTGTTTCTTGGATAATAATGAAAAACTGTTTCCTTGTGTTGGCTGCTTTTGTTGTTGATCGTTTTCTTTTTCTTCTTTTTGTCCAAAGAAAGTTGTGATTTAAAACGGTGAAAGACATGCTGAGCGGATCATAGCCTGTGGATTTGAAGCTGCAGAGGTCTTTTCTTCTGTTGTACAACATGGCAGAGCCTGACTCAGAATGTAATCAAGCTCTCAAATGCAACCTCTGTCAAACCACTGTTTAGTCATCTTACTCGAACCAGACCTTTTTGTGGAGTACTCATATTTCCATTTCTGATGTTTCAGTTTAATTTACTCTGCTGGTAAGATGAATTGTTTAAACTTAAGTAACAGTGAATTTAAGATTTTCTTAAGAAGAGTAAATGTGTCTTGTCCTAAGTTGCTTCAAGGAGTAGGTCCTGTTTTCAGCCCAGTGCCTAAGCCTACAGGTGAGACAGAATGTTTTGCATGGTAAAAAAAACAATAACAAAACAAAAGCATGAAATCCAAAAAATTCTGTGCATCTACAGAAGAAAAGACCTGTGTGGCTAAATAATTGGTGAACCAGCTGTCTTACCTCAAAAGGGATCAAAGTTATATTATTATCATTCTTATTTGGTGGCAAAACTCTCCCTTTATTTGATTAATGGTATTATGGTGAGATGTTATTGTATGATAAAATAAAGATTTTTATATCTTACAATATAAAAAGTGAGTTGCTATGACAAACTGTCTTTTTTTTTCTTTTTTTTTTAGTTGTGCTTTATAATGGGATTCTCCAAATTCACAGAAGCTCGCATTAACAGATTAAAAAAGTTGTCTCAAAAGTCATGAAGAAGAGGCTCAAATATGCAATTAATGGAAGTTATTTCCACTAATGCAGCTTTAACGAAAAGCTTCAAAATCAGCTCCATACTATGGTCCCAACATTTGTGCAGCAACAGTAGCTCAATGAGGTTTCAACAGTGGTGACATAAGGAACAGATGGTGGCTCTGCGGGCCTGCAGACTGGTGTGTTTCCACAGACGATCACTGGAGGGAGATAAAGTGTAAGTTTTTAGCTCTTTTTTTAAAAAAACACGTTCTATAAATCCTGACCCACTGGGATGATTTCATTTCTTTAAAAAAAAAAACAAAAAAAAAACTCTTGACTTAGACATTTTCCTATCTGCCATGGTGCATATAATTATGGCAGCTGATCCAGACTGTTAGTGTTTTCTTTGAAATAAGAGTTTTTGACATCGGATGGAAAATAATCTGCCATCCCATTAAAACCTAATCAAATATACATATTTTGCCCTATATACACCCTTTAGGCAAAATACAATATCTCTTTGTAAATTACTTTCTTTTTCAGCACCTCTGCCTGTTTTTTTCATGTTTTGTATTTTAATCAGAATGCTTTTGCACCCTTCTCCCTGCCACACTAAAAATATCAGCTCATAGTATCACTGTGTACCTGCTGTTTCCCACCTCTGCATGCACAAGAGCACGCTTACATAACAGACAGCACAGTAACTGCTGTTCACACCGTGGGGGCACTGCTCACCTCCAGTCAAACTGGTTCACACTTAAAATGTGCACCAACATATCTGCTTTCTGTGCTTTCACATCATCCCTCCCAACAATTCATACAGCCATGAATGACTTCCTGTTATTTTACACTCGAGTGCAAGTCGTGTAAACTTGCACACAGACGGCGTCAGCCTGCAGCAGCGGGCGGAAACAAAGGAGACAACTGATATTGATTGATTACAGAACAGAAGAAAAGCATCACCGTCATTTGTCCGCCTTCCCGGACGAGAACAAACCGGTGCAGTTTTTATGCTCGTCCCATCTCCTCAGTTTACTGCTGCCGTCAGCAGCAGCAGCAGCTCAGCTCAAGTGCTGAAATTTCATGGGTTTTTAGAACAGTGGGAGTGTGTGGGTGTATGTCAGAGAGGATCCTTGAATCATAAGCTATAAAAAGGAAACTGAGGGGCTGAATAATTTTGAGACATTCTTTATTGAAGGTCATAATTTTTTAGTTTGCTCGTCTGGTGTGAATCATAGTTATGGCATGCTGCTTATAGTATCTCTTCAGGTTCTGTTGAGCTGTATATAAAATCTAATCTTGTAACTTGATCTCCCACTGCAGCATCCTCTCCAAGGCTAGGCTAATTTGTCATTTTTATGGTTCCCCATTTTTTTCTCACCTGTGCATACACATTTACAATACCAGGTTTGTTATGCAGACTCAGCAACACATCCCTTTAGTGATGTGATAAATGTTATATTGTAAGCAATAGAGGCTACTGTTAATGACAATAACTTCACTGGCTGACATTTTGCAGTAGCTACTGACCAAAGTACTGCTGCAAAGGAGTTCCAGAAAGGCTGACAGTACTGTTAAATACTCAACAAATTAAGCCGACTGTTAAAAAAAACTGTCTATACAACGAAACTCTGCAATGATTTCTTTTTCTTTGATGCATTATTTCACTACACACTGCAGGGCAGTTGTTCAGGAGGAAGAGCAGTTGTCTGCCAACTGGAAAGCTGGTGGTTTAATTCCCAGCTTTCCCTGACAACAGTTAAAGTGTCTTTGAGCAAGCCACTGAAGCTTTTGGCGTATGATTGCGTATCAGTATAAGTGCTGATGGGTGACCGTGACGTGTCAAAGTGCTTCGAATGGTCGCATGACGGCAAAGTTTATCATTACTGTCCATGTTTTTTTTTGTTTTTTTTTTCAGTTTGAGTTCTTTTTCTGGCAATTTGCAAGAGATCTCAAGTTTTGATGGTTTATAATAACAACTCTATTAGTCTTCCATAATCTGCTCAGTTAATATCATAAAACCCAGTAGCAAAGATAGATGAGCCCTATCCTCAACTCTTCAGGTCTTTCACCATTTACATTGGATTATGTAATCTGTGCAGGAGAGTACTTCCACACACCCTGCTTCACAAACCTCTGATTATTCAAGACACACTGCTGATAAAAGATGCTTCCATATAAGACAAATGGGATAAATAAAGACACCCAGATGCTCTCAATCCTTCACATGTGACATTGCAGAGATTAGAGTAATCTGGAACAGAGGGTTCAGTTTGAGAGACTGAGTCCAGGATTTCATTACAATTCTAGTTAAAAAGGGCTAGATGAGAGAGATGGGATGGGGTAAAAGATAATTGTATTTTGGAAGTATGTGGCACACCAACGCAATTAATTCAGAGCACTCAGTAGAATTACTGTGTGTCTTCTGTGTGTATCCGTGTGTCGGCATGTTTGTGCATTTTTCTATCCACTTGTTTGATCCATGGAATCAGACAGGGCCATCTGTCACAAATATAATGTAAAAGTCATGGAAGGACTGATGATATATAAAGAGAAAGATGGATAAATGAGACCCCGTTCCAGTAACACTCTGCCATTTATTTAGGTCGGGCACTGGGTGGTTAACAGGAAATCCTGCTTAGATCTTTCATAGCAATTACCACCCATTTTTGCTCCACTCCTGAGCAGCTGCATTGAATAATGGGCAGAATATCTAAATATGAACCACTGTACTCATGTTGAGACCAATTCATTCTGACCATCACCTTTTCCCTACACATTTTTACAGTTTACATGAAGTTTCTCTGGTCACGTACTAATTATTGTAGGTAGTTTTGACCTGAGTGAGCAAGGTTATCTTTTGGGATAGTCTACGAAATTATGAAAATACTTATCCAACAGAAGCTGTGAGTATATTTCACATTTCACGTTTGTTTGTGTGAGAATATACACTTGAGGAGAAAGGAAGGATAACAGAACAACCGTAAATCTGGTTTTCTTTGGAACCCCAAGCCTCTTCCATCGAATTCATGTTGGTCAATAAATGTGTGTATGAGTGTATGCAGTGTGCTTGTGGCTGTGGGGATAAGTAATGTTTATAGATCACTTTGTCAAATTGAAATCCTTTTTTGTGAAAACATCATGGGTTTTGCTGGCAAGCTGGCACTTGCCGCTCTAGATATTCGGCTGTGATGATGGCAATCATGCTTTCAGCACACACACCCCCGAGAGGATTAGTTTGGAGTGGTTGGTTTTTTATCTGCAGGATGTGGCATATTTATTAAAATCCACTGAAGCACCATGAGTGCATGTCTTCCACCTTCAGGTTTTAGTTAGCCAGGAAGCTGCATGTATGTTGTAGAACTGCATAGTCCATACAAAGGGAGTAAATTGATCAAAGTTTCATGAATTCTGATGATTCCGAGATATTATTTTAACTTTATCATCATATTTTGTTCCATTTATTGATTTCAGGCTGTCTTTGTATCCTCTCCATCCTTTTAAAACTTTCCTGCTTACTGAATAGCAGCATAAAGTTCTGAAGAGCATTATAAAGAACTTCCATTTATCCTTTCTCTTTTCACCAATAGCCAAACCTTTCCCCTTATGCTTGCCTGTCATTGTAATTTTCTGCTTCACTCCCTCTTCACTGTAAGGATCAGCTGAGCTAAAAACAGCAAGAGCTACTGCTAATGCAATCCCAATGCTGGGGTAAAAGCAAACAGCTAAGTGATCTCTCTCAAATATGCAAGCACTGTAGCTGCTCACATGCACACTCACCTCTGACCCGCTAAAAGCTTTATCTGTTTTACTTCAGTCCAAAGGAGGACAGTTATTTAAAACATTTGTTCTTTAATGGAGGAAAGTTACCTCTCAGCCTCGTATATTAGCTGGGGTTTCTCAGTGTCTGAGAGTGAACTTTTACTTTTTTTAGTCAGAGGAAAACTTTAATACAACTATGTGCTTTACCTTTACCTCATTAAATTTACCTTAAAGATTTACATGGATGCCACATTTCAGTCTTAAAATTCTGATTTTCTATTCAGTTCAGTCCAGCTTTATGCATAAAGGGCCAACCCAGTGGGCATCTGATGTCAATTGAACATCAATATGACATCAAACAGCAACATTTGATGTTTGTCCAGTTTATACCTGTTTATCGAAATAAAATAAATAATTACCTAAGTATTTATAAAGTACTTATTTAAAAGAACACTGCATTTTACTTCATGTAATTCAACTCGTTTAATGAGGTTATGCACTAGTATAATAATAAGCCATTTTTGTATTTTGTACAAAGAACTCATTTAAATTAATCAAAACGGTACAAATAATTGTTCCTAGTCTCTATTTTTTCTTTATATTTATCTAAGCTATAACATTTTGCTGCTGCAACTTTGAATTAAAGGATTTAAACAGCATTAAATGTATTTTTTAGGATATTTAAAATTCTGTGTTTATAATTCAGCAGTTCCAGTAATTAAAAAATAAAATAAAGGAATATTGCATGCTGTCAACTGGATCAAGAGAGTGAACAGTAACAGAAAGGGTAATAATGCTGAGCAGCAAGGTGAGGGAGAGATAAAGTGGAGCATCACGCCTCCCCAGTGCCATTTGATGTCAAGGCAATGTTGCTATGGGCAACCATCTGAGCAAGAAAAAAAAAGACAAAAATGCAGAGAGCCGCGTGTAAGCAGTATGGCAGCAGAGAGGCTGTGAGAGTGGAAAGCAACTGAAGCGGCATCAGAGAGAGAGATTGACCTGATACCTCTGCATCTCCTGACTGAGCAGAGCTGATCAAAGCAGACCTCCAGATGATGTCAGCGAAGCACGACAGTCAAGCGGAGGACACGAAAGCCTGCCAGCATCAGCAGCAGAGAGGAAAGCTGCCCAATCATCAGCTGACATGCTCATGAGATCAGCAGCCAATGAAATGCCAGGAGGCGCCCTCCCCAACACGACGGCTCAGACGCAGATACCGCACAATCCTGGCTCCAATCTCTTACTAATGAATGGAGCAGTTCCCAGGCTGCATCACTGCACATCTCTGCATCCCTCTGCTCGGCAACGCTCTCATCTGACACGGGAGAACGGGGGAAAAAAAACAACCAGCAGCGGCAGGAAGGGCAGCAGCAGGGGAACGAGTGAAACGCTGGCTATGAAGGGACGACAGAGAAACCCAGAAACCCAGGATGAGGGGACAACAGAGGACATGGCAGCTGCTGTTAAAGGCACGGACTTGCATCCTGATCTCCACCCACCGGATTCCTCATCTCCATCATCGTTTTCCTCCTGTCTTCCTCCTTCAGCCATGCCACCCTCCACATCTGCCTCCGCCCTGCTAGCACTGGCGTCTCCAGCCACCAGGCGCTCCATTTCCATGGGCGACTTCCGGAGGGTAACAGAGGCTCTGCTAGCCGGTTCAGAGCCCCCGTCTACGTCTGCCACGGCCCCCTCTTCCAAGCTGGTCACCCCCAGCTCCAGCATGGAATTCGAGGCAGCCAGGCGGCGCCTCCTCGAGGTAGAGGAGCGCCAGCGAGTCATCAGGGAGATGGAGAGGCGACTGGAGGAGCTCAGGGAGGTGTTTGTGAGTTCAGAGCAGCAGGTGGTGGTTCACGGGGAGCTGGTGTCGCGGATTTCCAGCGCAGCCCAGCAGGGGGAGCTGTACGTGGCAGAGAACAGCCAGCGCCTGAAGAAAGGCCTGAAGTTCAAGAAACACCGACCTACTATCGTCTTCTCCTCAATGCTTGGACTTCGTACGTGCCTCCCCTGGCCTGTGAAGCTCAAATAAGACAACAGAAGCTCACATTCCACCTTTCACTTTAGAAATGTGCTTTACATAACTGTGAAGGTAGACCACTCTTCTTTAGCGATCACTCATTGACATGGCTGCTCTGCTCTCCAGTTTCAACCTTTCTGCTCTCACATCCTGAGGCTGGTCCTCAGGAGCTTTAGAGTGCCTACGAATATCATAGACGCTTGTGTGACTTACTGTTTAGTGCATTTCTGTGGAAATTCTCTGGTTAGGAAAAAAAACAATCAAGTTCACAGCAGTGCAATGTGTACAGGATGCCACGGCCTTTGCTGCTAGCACAGGAGAGATTCAGATTAAATGGTGCACAGATGAGTCAGGTGATGTGGGAGGAGAGGATCAGACTGACCTGAGAGGTATCAAGAGCTTCACTGTACTGGATGATGTCACGTTAACCTCTTCTAGGGAAAGAAAGAAAAAGGGTGGGAAAGAAGAGGAAAAATCTGAGCTAGGGGAAAGAAGTTGACAACTGAGAGAAAGTTTAGAGGTTCATGTAAAGATTGCTGCATTTTCAAATTTAAAAACAAGGATGATGAGAGAAAAATTATAAAACTTAAAAAAGAAAAAAACGTGCCTTGGCTTCTCTGAGACCGTTTGATTACGACCATAGTATCTGTTTTGGGCAGCATTGACAAGGAAAAGCAAGATGGCAGGAAGGAGATTCATGCTGGGACAATTCCACCTGTGACCTCTTTTTATCCAGTCACCTAGCAACCACTCATCCCTCCATCCTAAATCTGCTTCCACAAACATAGAGAATGTAACCAGCGGAGCACTGTAACTACCATGCCATGTGTCGGCTGTAGAGATCTTCTGAGGGATTTAGTCGAACATATTAGAGACCGAAGCTTGCTTTTAATACTGTTCATTTCCTTTTTTTGAAGATTAGGGGCGAGAATTTGGTAATGGCACTCACGAGTGAGCAGTAAATTTAGGGTATGCCATCACAAACTGCTTGTAGTGTATTGGCATCATATGTGACAGTGATATACAATTAAGAGCTGCATATTTGCTGCTTGCAAACAGTAGTTAGTTTGCACGGGAGTCTCGACAGCATTGTGTCCCTTTTTGTAATAGATGGTAGTTTGACACCTTTCATTCAGGGTTTTGTGTCTTTTCATTCATTTGCTTCTGGGAGAAAAACAAACAAGTATGTTGTGCATCATCAAATATTAGTCCCAAATGCAGGACGTGAGATCATTTTTCATTCCTGATTCGTTTCCGGCTTTGCTTTTTTTTTCTTTCTGAATTGACAGTGATAAAGTATCTTACATCCTCCTCCACCTCTCCCATAGTTCAGCTGCACTGATGCGTGCAGGATGCACAGCTAATACGCCGGGGATATCTATTTTTGGCACTTAGAAGGTTACGGTATTGAGTCAAGAATTCAATCTGAGAATTCAATCATATATAGTGAAGTGAGAGCATGAAGGTATCTGTGTTGTGCTGCATTCCAAAAGAATGAATAAGGATTTTTGAACATGCAGGATTCCTGAAAGTGCTTTGTTTGCTCTTTTCATAAATGAAAAAAACAAAGAAGCGTGGCTTTTTGCGCGAGAAGCACATCGTTGACTTACTGTGATTTTCCATAAAATCTTCATAAGTTCCTGTTTTCATTTTTGCTTGCTTGCACATATTTACCTGATGTATCAGATGCATCTATTTCTTTTAAGTCAGGAATACCAATGGATGCTGACTCAAAGATGTAGCTGCCTTTGTTAAAATACCCTGCAATCAAAGTAAGAAGAAAAACATGGTGTGTGCAAAAATAGATGTCTGGGCTTACAGTGCGAGTTCAGGAATATAGGTTGGTGCAAATTAATTAGAATGAGGCCATGAAATTTTCTAATTTTGGCTCAAGGGCTTTAATGATCAGTCCCTCCAAGTTGTTTCAGAACACAAGGGACTCACTGACAATTAACACTACAGAGGACCAGTACAGAGGACCAAATGCACGCTTTCACAGAAAAGTGCGTTCTGGTGTTTGTTCCGTTCAGTTCTGGTAGACAATTAAGAGACACTTAATTTAAAGAAAAAATTGAAGATGAAAAATTTCTGTATAGCCGATAGCAATGGAGACTTCCCCTTTTATTGTTCACTGACTTTTCCACATGGTCAAGGCAACACTGCTTGCTGTTTTTGTGCACACCAATAGCATAGCAAACAAAATTCTGTAAAATAGTCTCCAATAGAATATATCTGTGAAATAGAAAGGGTCTCAAAGGCCTTAAACATGTATTCATACTACTGTGTATATAGCTACAAATGTACTTGTATATATGGCTGACCTCATATGCCTTATGCGGTATTCGTGCATTGGCATTTACAGTGGTGATGGTAATGGTATTGATGATTAAAGTGGCAATGTTGTTAACTCATGACCATCATGGACTGCATCCAGAAGCATCTTTTTCTGCGCAGGATAAAATCTTTTGAGTCCCGCACTGCTGTGGGACTGCACCTTTTCTGTTTTATATGAATGAAAGAAAAAAAAAAGAAGACGCTTCCCAAAGATTTCTGGGCCCACTTGCAGAATGAATGCAATGTTGTTTGTCACCCAGCTGTTTCTGTGTTTTCTCCTGAACACTGGCTAAAAAACTATAGCTGCATTTTTTTTGTTTGAGCCTGTGGTTGGCAGTAATTGCTGATGTATTTGTTTCATACCTCTGGGATGGCATTCTAACCAATGTCATTTTCAAAAGAAGCAATTTCATTGTACAAGTAAATATATTTGAGGAACTGGGAATTATTTCTACAATGGCAGTTCTCACAGCCCTTTACCTATATAAACACTGGCTGACTGTGGGTCCAAAAGCACATTTCTGATGTTCATTTATCTTTTGAATGTTTGAATATTTTGTGTTTGTTGTTGTTAATGTGATTGTATGCATTTGTTATAATAGAGAATCTTTCTCATATCAGGTATGTGACCCCTTTCTATACAGTGGTATTTTTGTTCATTAAGAGCTCTACTATGAATGTTAAATAAGTGGCACAATAAGTTCACATGAAAGTAATAGCAGGCTTGGCACTAATTAGCTTGCGTTTCTATGTATTTACCAAGTGATCGCGCAATTTTGTGTCAAATGTTGAAGTACCTGAAGTACTGGCCCCGCTTTTGAAAAAAAAAAAAAAGACTTTCTGCTGAGTAAAAAAGTGATTGTTATTCTCCTTTGTATGCTTAAATCTCCCACCACATTGTTTTCTTAACTTCAGCACAAAGGTGTGGTGTGTACAACCCAGAAATATTATCAAATCTCATATTAGACTATTTCATTTCAGGTTTTTGTGTAAAATAGGCTGAATTATTAAAATGAAGAGATTAAAATGAAGAAATTAAAATGCTGAAATGGTGCAAACATGTTTGGTTTTTTTTCCTTTTCTTGGGGTAGAATAAAAAATACTCAAGTATTTTTGGCAACTGCAAACAAAGTGATACATCTTTTCAGCTGAATGCAACCTTTAGGTTCTATTGCAGAAGCTCACAGCAGTACAGGGCTTGGACAGCAGAACACTGCGCTCTGACGTAACAGATGTTCTTTCTTTCTTTCTTTCTTTCTTTTATTAAGATCCCCATTAGCTACTGAAAAAATCAGTTGCTATTCTTCCTGGGGTCTCCTCCAAGCAACATTACAAGTTATTTACAACCATTTTTTTT
>JAVQJG010092277.1:0-48720 GCA_036024015.1 Craterocephalus amniculus | reverse complement strand
AAAAAACAACTAAAAATATTCTTGGGTTTTAACCCCCCCCCCCCCCCCACACACACACACACCTCCAAACTCTTCTCTTCTGTCCCTTTTTATTCCCTCCATCTCTCTTTCCTTTATGGGAGATTATGTGGCTGTTTGATCTGCGCAGAGACGAATGACAGTGATTCTCCAAATCTAGCCCGGTATCAATCACACTCAGAGTCAAACACCAGCCATGAGTGAGTGTTTCTGTGTGTGTGTGTGCCCTGTTTCACCCATTACACCCCTGAGCTCAGTCACGCTGTGACAGAGGGCTTTGATCTTCCAATTCTATCACACACCTTTATCCTAACTCTCCCCCCTCTTGCTCTCTTCCTTGTCATCCTCACTCCCATTTTTTCTTCTCTTCACACAGACTTGTCCCAGATGTGCATGCACGCACACACTCTTAATCTATTGATTAGTTCCTAAAGCTGCCTGATGGGGGCAGTCAGCGGTGGGGGAGGATGAAACAAAAGGGAAATAAAGAGGAAGAAGAAAGATAAAAAAGCAAGGAAATTCATGGACATAAAGAAAGAAAGAAGAAAAATTAGGATAGTAAGAATATATGATAAAAATGTTAAGAATTAAAAAAAGGGCAACCCAGGAGGATGTAAACGGGTCATAAACGCTGACCAGAGAGAATATTTGGCAAGCCTGCAGGTTGGAGTCTCAGTGTACTATCACTAACACAAGGACAGATGCAGGGACATGGAGCAAGCTTGTGTGTGTGCTTCTGAGCTTGGTGTGGGTTGAAACCACATCAAACGGAGGAAAGTCATGTCAAAGCAAACCTGGAAGTCACATCAAGTCGCTGTTCGTTAATCCATTTCAAAGTCTGTCCTCCAAAGGCAAAAAACACAAAAACAAAACAACAAAAGGCATGACAGCATCCGCCATGCTGCCATCATTCACTCCTGAAAACACTGCCAAAAGCTGCCACGCACACACTCACCAATCCACCCACACATGCACAAACACAAGAGCCACTTGCAAAGCAGGTACAAAAAAAAAATTTGTCTGGCTTTCAGGCGTCTCCTCCTCAGGTCTGTCTACCCAGAAGGCCCGGCGGGCAGCGGCGCTGTCGAGATGTTTGATCTTGGCGAGCTCCCACCGAGACCAACAAAGCAAGACTCTCCTTCGCTATCCCACAATTCCACAGTGCCGTTTCTTCCTGCCTGCCAGGCCCACAGCCGCAGTCTGCCATTCATTACGCGCTCAGCAGGAGGCCGGTAAAATTAGTAAGTCCTTGCAGCGCGCAGACACGTAAAAAAGCAGCAAAAAGGGGGGAAACCAAAGTCTTTACTACATACAAGCATGTGTGAGGATGCGATGCTGCGCTGGCATTTTGCTTCAGAGAATCTACTTCCTGTTTACCTGCTACATCCAACCTATGAGCTCCTCCTGGCCCAAAACCATCTTTCTAAGTCTGCTTCTTTAATTGAAGTTGTTTTCAGAAGCCACTCTGAGGCACGGCATGATGATTAATCACAACATGATTTGCAATGTAGGAATAATGAGCTGAATACTTTGCAGGGCAGCTTTACAGCCAATGCAAAGTTGAAATGAATTTAATTTCCCTATGTTTGATTATAAAAGAGGAAAAGTTTGCTTGGGCTTTAAGGGGCTTCTTGTCTGCCTGTATTGGATCTTTGCAATGCACTCAAGCTAAAGTGTCACCATTTATTTTTAATCATTTTTAGAGCACTTGAATGGGTTTATTCCAAACAGCATTCCTGACAGACAACCACACTGTGCACAGCTGTAAAATACATGTTAAATACAAACCTTTGAAAATCGATTAAGATTTAATTTACATATTAATGTGCGAGCTCAAAGTCCCCACTCACACTGGTAATAATGAGCTGCTGAGCCACCGTGTTGCTACTGTTTAACAACTACATGGCTGAGAATAATAGCTTCTCTACAATCGCTGTAGAGCAATGCGTTATTATTAGCATGCTATAAATAGCTCCATTTAGCTCGTCTGAATGTTATTGGCTGATGTACTTGGGGACCACAATCTCTAATGATATTCAGATCATCAAAGTTTAGGTCTGGGATTTGATTTTATTAAAAGTGAAGCCTATTGTTTCAAATCCCATTAAGAATCATATGAAGTCTGTAATTCACCATTTGCACATTATTTTACACAAATTAATTAGTATTTAACACACTTTCCTGGTTCTTTTTAAAGTAGCCATATATTATAAATATAATACATATATATGTTAATGCAGTGTACATAGTTTAAAATATGTATGAATGTAGATGGGGTTATCTTTAATTAAAATTGTGAGTTACAGTTTATTATTATCATGACATAACTTATGTTCAGTCATAAGGATGGTGCAACAAAGCAAGTTGTTATAAATCAAAGCATCAGGCAGCTACAAGTTAATCATCTTATAAAACTGGGCTCTTTGTGTTGAGACCATGCAAATCTGAAAGTTTAATCAGGATTTTATGGCAGATTTTGTACTTTAGTTTCCAAGTCGAGGACAGTTGAAGGCTTAACATACAGGGCATCGATTCAGAAAGACAGCAAAGACATCTCATGACTGACTAGAAGGCGTAAGCTGGCCCAGCAAGTTCACAATCAAAATACAAAGGGTTATAGTTATATTTTCCTTCTCTCCTTTGGCTTGAAGAGGCAAGACTGCACTTTCGCAGATTTTCTTAGTGATGCTCTCCCTAACAACGGCTAATTTGGCATCCATCTTGCATCCTGCCTGGACTGTGAGGTCTTTTTTTTTTTTGCTCTGTGTCTTTCTCTCCGTGTTTTCCTGGCTTTCTCTGATCACATTGTCTTGCATTTCTTTGATTAGTCAGCCACGGTGTGTATTCAAAATATGTTGATATCAACTTGCTGGAGTGTATACCTGCAACTGTTTCACACAAAAGGACACATAAATCCAAAGAATCAGCAGATGTAGCCACGCATGTTTATGTTTATAGATGAGCTGTGTTTGTGGTAACTGTGGTCTACTTTACAGCCTCACTGAGTAGCTAATATGATCTATATCTGACTAAACGGTTTAAGTGGTGGTTTAAACCTTAACAAAGTTAAAAACAAAAGTTTGAAGTGACTGAAAAGAAAAGTTCAAGATTAAAAAGTACATTCTCATACCCAGCATGTCCAGCCTCACATATGGGAACTTTGCACTTTAAAGCTGGTAAACTCTGCATTCATGACAGTTTGAAGAAATGCTGTGAGACTTTCTGTGCTCATGCAGCCAGAAAGCAGAAAGTTTCAAGGTACAAATCAATAAATGACATCTTGCGACAGCTGCCTGAACTTTCTAGAGACTGACAGATTATGATCAGAGCCCAGAATTAAAAAACCCTGACAGGTGAGGTGAAGAGCATCGGTCGGCTCATTACAATGAAATGTTTTGCAGAGAGACCTTAAGTCCTGCTATTCAAGTGAGTATTGCTCTGACATTTACCACCCACATGAACATTTCTGCACATCTCCCACAACAACTTCCACGTCTCCGACTGCAGAACAATGTCTCCAACAAAACACAAAGTTTGTGGCCTCCAGCCTCTGCCGGATGTGACTCTGTATGATTTCAGTCATATCTGAATGAGCTTGAGCGTGAGCTTACAGTGAGAGACCAACTGGTGTGTGTTTGCCCTCCGGTTTAAAAAAATGAACCAGAAAAAAAACAACAACAAAAACAACCATGCTGAAATATTGTTTAGCAGTATACTCTTGTATTCAAGGTGCAACAATTAGCTTGCAATTTTTCTTTAAAGTTCCTATCTCACTGGTGTTAGTAGTGTGACCTTTTGCTTGCAAATAATCTTACAAAGAGAAAATTCACTGAAGATTTAATTACAGTCAATTAGCTGCAACTGATATAATCTACCACCCAATTTGACAGAGAGGAAAGATTGGTCCAAATTTAATTTCGGAAAGATTCAACCACGTGGAGCGCTCATGTCTTACATAACTGTTCAGAAAGGAATGGAAATCTTTTATACTAAAGCTATATTTTTACTGGCTTATTTTGGACAGTTATTGGGACAGAAACTGGAAAACAAGCCAGTCTGCACATATATAATGTAAAGCTTCCTCAGTAAGCTATTACATGGGGGTTGCGAGAGTCCCACATTCACTATTATGGAACTAGAGCAAAAAGCTAAACCCCCAATACTATATACACCTGTAGGATGTGGACTATGTGGCATTTGCTTGCAAACGGGTTTAACTGGTCAGAATACATGACGAGTCAAAATTCTGGGTGAGCAAGATTAACTTATCCAATCACCCAAAGATATCCCTGTCAGTGAAAAGTGGATGAGTGAAACCATACGGTCTACATTACACTGGGGGGATCAGAGTCCAGCAGGCAGCCAGGATGGATTTTATGACCTTCCGGTTATAGGACAGCCTCTTTAATCACCCCCTGTTTCCTGGCTGAGGTGAGCTTTCTATCTGTCAGACTAGCTGAGGAAATGTCACGCAACAGCCCTCACTGCTTTCCTTTTAGCCCTTTATCTTAACAGCCTCATCATGTACAGAGTTCCAGCGACCTGGCCTGCATTGATGCGCCCTGTGGCCCCTGTCCCACCCCCAGGCTGACTGTTAAGTAGTCCCTGTGAGTGCAAAGAGCACAGGAAACCCCACACTTCCTAAATGTTAACTGCTGCTCCTGGGTTAACGTTATCCCCCGACGGCTCCGACGTCTTCCGGCAATGCACCGGTGCTTGAAAGGTCAGAGGTTGCCGACTCCTGGAGCCAGAGGACTAACTCCAGACTCATACTAGGAATAGCATGTGTGTGCAGCAGTGCTTGCAAGCAGCCTTTGCCAGCAGCTGGTGCCTTCAAAGGATCGTCCAGGTCCAGAAGACCAGCGTGTTTGCTAAAACCTGGACTGAGGAGTGCCAGGATTGGATGCTAATGATCTCTCCTTTGATTCTTGTGTGTGTCTTGCTCACACACTACACTGCCTCTCCCCTCCTTGCTGAAGGTGTGACGGTGAGCTGCTGGGTCAAAGTCAGACAGATGGCCCTCACAGTTGGGATTCAATTTCGGTGACCGAGACCATACGACCGGCCACACACACACACTGATACCTCCACACAGATGGAGGCACACCTCAGAATGTGTTTCAGGAAAAAAACACCCATGAAGGCGTAAAAGCACTCGTGTGACCTCCAGACAGCGATCATCGACGCAATGAAACACACCTCAGAAATTTTCCCAGATAAATAGTTGCTGATACTTTAAATATTTTCCTGCATGGCTGGATAGATCCAGGTATATATTTGTGCAAGTCAGACCAAATCTAAACCATCTCATGAGTTTTTAATCATACAAAATTAAATAATCGTGAAGAACACATATTTTCAATTGACCAGATTCCAGTCCAGTGCAAAACAAAAATATGACTAAAGTTTTTTAAATTGTAGTTGGGGGAATTTTCATATAAACTGAATACATTTTCTAAATAAAATCGTTTGATCCGATTTGATTATTATAGTCGTCGCGACCTAAGCTAGATAATGTCTCCCTCCAAGTTTCCAGCTGGTGAAGCTTTTACTGACATCCTTAAATTAACTCACAGCTCAACAGCTATGTAATGTAGACGATCCAGCTGTTCCCACAGAAAAATCTGATTTACCTTTTTTGAATAGTTTTTTTGATAATCAATATTAATTGTATGCAGGCAGGTCTGCATCTGGAGGGGTTGGTGGTGGAGCTACATAAAAAACTCTTCTATTGCTGCCTCATCACCACACCAGGATAGTCTGCTAGAGTCTATCAGATTCATTTGCAGTAATCAAATGAATCAGACCTTTTAAATAATGATTTCCTCCTGTCCTCCTCCCGTCGCTGCCCCAAAAGTTACTGAAAGAGAAGACTAGGAACAGAAAAGAAATCATGTATCGATTTCAGTTTCTACTCCATAATAGCTAAACTTTATAAGATCCTAGCAGTCTTTAAATGATCACATTTCCATCTAAACGTTCCTGAATTCTTCCATGTCTGACCCTGGGACATTTCCCCCCACACTCATGTATGCTCTGGTTGTGTTCACCATGAAGCCATGCGCTGAGCCCCAAATGCACTTTGCTTTCTAGTCCAATTCCTGTATTTGTTCCACTTAGAGCGAACTAACACCTGAGTTTGTAGGCAGACCGAGTCTGCTTCTTTGTTTGGAATGAGTTTGTTTGTATTTAAATTCCCAAAACTAAGAGGACTTTCTGAGCAAACAGACAAGGATAAAATAAAAAGGCTGGTGTGAATGCACCCTTAAGAAAATGTACTTGTCAAAGCAATACTGAAAAATTTTGGGTGATTTCCACGTTTTGACTAATTGACTGAAGTTCTCTTGTCTTTTGATTTTGATTTGCTTTGTCTGTACTTTGTCGGAAACAGCCATGATGTGCATTCAACACAGCCCACGTTTGGTTATCCAGTGCCTAACATGTGATGCGGGGCTATAAAGCCAAATTCATTAGTCAAAAAAAAAAAGCAACCATGTCATTTCTCAACCTTGGGATGCCGCAGGGCACCACCTTTTGGAACTTACATAATGTAAGCAATGGTAGCATTAAAACCATAAACACAGCTTTCTCAAGTCAAAAACCTCATGCTCTGTTGCTTTAAAAAATATTTTCAGTGTTTACAAGTGAAAAACTACTTGTTTAAAGTAATAAACACACTAAATTGAAACTCTAATAAACACACTGTGTTGTTTTCCCCCCTGGTAGACAAAACAATCTCCGTCTTCTGAATCTTTGCAAGACCCAGAAATAAAACCAACGCATAAATTAATTCGTATTTACACCAATATAAATCAGATTTTAATGCTTTAACGTGGGCTCTTCTTCATCTTCTGCTTCGTGCCTCCTCGTCTTCTCCATCTCTTGTAACAATGGCCTAGAAATTGAGTAAGACATCTTTAAGGATGTCTCAATTCCTAAAATGAGCTTGGAGGGGAAAGGAAGCCTGGAGGAAATGCTACGAGCAAGCAGGCTGAGGTGTATTGCGTTCTGAGGTTTTAAAAGGAGTATTAAACAGGATGTCATTTCGCAAATTGAATTTAAACTAAAAATATCAGTTGCCATGTAAATCCTTTTCTAGCATTGGTTGTGTAAAACATTAACAAGCTATTAGAAACAATGGTTTTCTATGTTGACTACCCCATACCAATCATTGAGTCTCTTCATCATTGCAAGGACAAATATGTTCGAGGATCAATGAATTTCACATTTTTAAAGCAATTTACAGCCATAAATGTCGGATTTTGTCTTTTGTTTTGGATTTTTTCTAAATGTAGTGCATGTTTTTATGTTTTTTCTTCATCTCTGCATGCCTTTACATGCAGCTTATTTCTGTTCCCATATGCTGAAAAAGGTTTTCTGGATCAGATGAATTTCAAATGAGATGATTAACATCCGGTGCATGTGTGCCTGCCCGGATTAAAGCGTGCGGCTGTCGTTTGCAGTGATCAAAGCCTCAAAGAGACCCAGATGTCAATGTCAAACCAAATCCATTTTGAGAGCCCCTTTTTGTTGGATTTTGGACTGGAGTTGGTTAGCGGTGCAGTTTTGTCATGGATTAGAGATCCAGGAAGACCATTTAATGTAAGCAACTTCCAGTGGTTTGATTCCGCTTTACTTTAAGACACCAGTGTAAAAACAGGTGCACTTTTTCAATTCATGGTTTTGGAGTTTCAATTGGTTTTTATAAGACTTTGTGAAGCAGCAGAATGTGGGAAAAAAGAATGTTAGTGCAGAAATAAGATAAGATA
Organism: Craterocephalus amniculus; assembly: GCA_036024015.1. Lineage (NCBI taxonomy): Eukaryota > Metazoa > Chordata > Actinopteri > Atheriniformes > Atherinidae > Craterocephalus > Craterocephalus amniculus. The sequence goes on along the minus strand of JAVQJG010092277.1, from coordinate 40,933 downwards.
CACTTTTCTGATAAAACTGGTTTTGTGAGAAACATGGATGTGTTATGACCTTTCAACCACTGTTACTGGGAAAGCATGCATCTTCACATTCATGTAACAGCTTGGCTACTTCAGCAAATCAAAAGAGCATCCTCGCCCAGCAGGTCTGCAGTAGGCCTCGCAAGCACTGCCTGGAAAGACTTTACAACCTACAGGACCCAAAGTATCTATTCCCAACATCCCGGTGCAAGACCTCCAGGACAACCTGAGATGCACCGATCAATCAGAGTTCTCTTAGCATACTCACTAGGGCTTTCACGATATGCTTTCCTCCTGGTTTAATTCTTTTACAGTTTTTTTGGCCAATTCATTTTAAATTGTGATTCATGTGATTCTTGGATATTTACTTCTTTAGAGCTAGACTAGTTGAAAAAGTTGAATAATTGTGATGTCTACTGACTGTCAGGAGTCATATTTCCCAAAAGAAAGGCATATTGCATGTGAGTCAGTTTATAAGATTTATTCAGAAGTGATATATCAAACCTGCTAAAAATGAGGCATTTAAATTTGGAAAAGACAACACAGCAGCTAGAGTATCATAAATAAAAACAAACTTGGGGTACCTAAAAACCAAACACACAACTGTCAATACCTTCACACAATTAAAGAGTGACTTTCAAGCTAATTCTGTTCTGAAAACAAACGAGCATAAATCAAATTGTCCTTTATAATATTCCCTCGTCTTAGCCGTACAGTTAGCCCACATTATCCCCACTTCATTTGGCTCAGTAAACAAACAATTAACCCAGAAAGAGTGTGTGAGCACAGTGATTGAAGGATTTGGCATTAGCTTTGCTGCATCGAGTCTCTACACTAACTACTCTAAGTGTTTAACATAGTTAAACAATCAATATGCTTAAACGCTGCCACCAACTTACAGAGAAGGGGGGTTTGTGAAGTTAATTTAAAACAAGCGATTAATATTTCTTTCGTTAAATAAGAGCGTACACACACGTATATGTGCACACACACTGGGGTTGGACGCGTCAATGAGGTTTGCCTTCCTTCAGCTCTGTTTGCCATAGCATTTGGGTTTCACTACATCAATTACAGCCTTTAATTGAATTGATTTCGATAATGAGCCTCTGTAATGACACTGCTGTGGGAATGGATGTGTGTAAAAGTGTGTGGTGTTTGCAATGAATGAGCCAATGTTGTTTTTCTATGGGCTTAAATGATCTGTGAGGAGGCGAGCGGGGTTTACAGATGAGGATATGCGCATATAAAAACAGTAGAGAGTGGCGCTCTAACAGCTGCCTACTGGTCAGATGTCTCCACTCAGCCTTTTAATAAACCACTTGTCCGAGCTCTAACCTTTCAGCTTGTTGCATAATATCCTCCAGGCTATAACACATGAATCTTTGATGACATGCTGCTTACTACATAGTAGTAAATTTAATATCCTACACTGGTGTATTTATGCTGTTTTGGGCTTAACACCACCTGAAACAGCTTCCTGTATCCTTGGGCGCCTACATGTGCGGCAGATGGGTTTCATGGCGCTCGTCTGAGAGTTCCCGAAATCTTAGAAATGGGAAAAGGAGTAAAAATCAGCTGCTGAATCATGGTGTGAGTCGCCTTTTTTTCCTCTGCTTACTGCTGTTAGCTTGTCTGCTTCTTGAGTGTTGAGCAGAGAGAGCTATTGTGATGGATCAGTGATATGTGTAATAGGCTTGCACCCGAACAAACAAACACACATCGACCGACAAGCTGTGGACATGCAGCGTTCCTCCCCTCGCTGCAATACTTTCAGCCACTTTAATGCAGACTTCAAACACACAGGCTGATAAAAACCGCTGATGCTAGCCTTCTTTACATCGGGCTTGCATCATTGCTACGATGTGTTTGTTATGATTATCATCAGAGCTTATGAGTGCACTTCTTTTCGACCACAGAAACGGTATTTGTGGGAAGCCATCCCATTTAATGTTAGTCTCAAAGAGTTGACAGTTTAGTATAGATTTGAAGCCTCAAATAACACCAGATAAGAGGGTACTTGGTGGTTTAAAAGACAGTTTGGCAGAATATAATCACTGTACAGTACAGGCATGCAGTGTAAGTTTCGCTGCGAGAGGAAAGCTGCATTCCCTGAACCTCAGAAGTAGCAGCTTGAAATTAGGTCATTTTTCTAGTTTGAGATAACGATTCAGAAAAAATCTCTTCTACTTATAGTGCAGGAAGATTTTTTCTCCACAAAGAATGAAAAACTGTTTACCAATGGAGAAATCTGACATTTTGTGACATTTTCTTTTATGTTTTTCTGTCCGAGATCATAAACTCCAAGTACCTGCAGAAAGTTGGAGAATAGAATAGGTTCTTCGATTAAATAAGATAGAAAATGTGATTTACTATACATTTCACTTCGGCTATGTTCACCGCCACAAACTAGTACATCCTACACATAACTACACAGGAAGGTCATGCAGGTCATATTTTAGTCTGTAAGCCCACTTTCTATCATTGACTGCTGTGTATATATAACCCAGCAGATTAAAGATGTGGACACTAACATAATAAACTGAGACATGGTGATTTTTAAAACAGATTTTCAATGTTTTGATACAATGGTTTAAAGTGCTTCTTGAGTGAACATTCATCATTGGTGCAACCAGTAAAATACTGGATGGATACTGATCATCTCTGAACACACAACCTTGAAGCAGATGGGCCACAGCAGCAGAAGATCACACTGAGCACCACTCCTGTCAGCTTGAAAAATATTGCCTGGTGTGATGAGTCTCCATTTCAGCTCCACATTCACACGTAAGGCTCAGAATCTGTTGGAAACACCATGAAAACATGGATCCATCCATCTTCTTGTTCCACTTTGGGTCCATTAGCACCAACATGGCATGGAATAACCAACATAGCCTACCTGAGTGTTGTTGCTGAGCACAGTGGAGCATCATGCTGGCTACTTCCAGCATGATGATGCACCATGTCACAAAGCTCAGATCAGTTACAGCATTCATCACATCTCAATCCAATATTCCACCTTTGGGATGTGGTGGAACGGGAGATTCTCATCATAGATGTGCAGCAACTGTGCAATGCTGTCATGTCAATATGGAGCAAAATTTCTGAGTAATGTTTCCACCACCTTGTTGGATCGATGACACCAAGAATGAAGGCAGCGCTGAAGCCAGAAAAGGTCCTACTGAATCTGATTTACTGTAACAGATTAAATGTTAAATGAAATTTTAACTTCAGTTAAATTCCAGGTTTTAAAAAAGTTTTAAAAAAATAGAAAGGAAGCCCCGGCTATGGGTTAAACTAAACGCAAGCAGCATCACTACCAAACACACATGTATCTCACTGTAAATGTGACAACGCTCTGCCTCGGCTCACTCACATCAGATGAATCACTCCTCTGGAAAGTCATCAGATGGAAAAGCTGCCAGCCGAAAGTTGAGCATGAGAGTTTGCTGAATATTTAAAACGGGCAGATTGGGTATTAAATGCATTTGCCTTTCAAATAAGTTTGGTAAAACAGGAGGCCTGTTTACTACGTGTCTGCATGACTGACTGCTTAGGACACCACATCTACACAACACAGGTCAGAGAGGAACAATCTTCATATGTGATAAGAAATGTATAGAAGATAAAACACTCATTTTAATGCCATTCTTTAACACTGTGTAGGACTTACCCACAGAGTACAATAAGAGCAACAGCACATTATCAGGTTTATGGAGCCTTTTATACATTTTATAGAGTTAAAAGAAAGTGAAACCTTATAACTGTTATTGTTATTCTATTTAAAGGTTAAACTTGCTCATTTAAACTAATTTTATGCCCTTTTTGGTAAAAAAAAATCCAAGTGATGAAGCTGGTAAACACTCTGGCTTACAGAAGGAGAAAGTAGTCCCCCTTCTTTTTAAAGAAAGCTCACGATGCCTTCAAAGACTCCAGCGTTTGGGGGTCTTAAGTCCTACGGGCTTCTGCATGAAAGAATGTGATTTCTCACATCATTGAAAATGATAATACACATTATCCCTTACAGTTGATGCGTCTATTTGCAGCTCTGTCCATCGACTTGAAATAATAAATGACTGATTAAATGACTTGTGTCTTTGGATTGTAAATTGCTGCTTTTAAACCTTAACCTTGCCTGAGATCACGCTTACTTTGATGCATCTTTGATGTGCTTTTGGCTGTGTGAACACACACAACCTTGGGCCGTATTCTGGCAGTGGAGCGTCGCTAATTATCTCACCAGTAGAAAGGTAAGGGAAGTAGGGACCTCTGTGTGTGTCTGTGTGTGTGTGGTCTCGGTGCGATGTTAGCTTTTAATGAGCCCCACTCTTCTTATCAAGCTTGGCGCTCGGCATCCAACATGACGCTCTGATCCACCCACGTGGAGGATGGGACTTGAGGGATCACATCTGATGCACCCCTACCTCACAACACCCTCCGTGACCACCCCAATCAACCTTCCCCTTTCTCCACCCATTCCCCTCCCCCTCCGTCTTACTGTCAGAATGAAATATCCTTGAGAGAGGGACTTTAAATCAAAGTGCTTTTCATCCCGTTTCACAAAGAAAGAAATAGAGGGAGAGAGAGGAAAGATGGAAGGAGAGATTCAACAGGACTAAAGGGGGAAAGAGGATGCAGAGAGGGCAGGAGGTAGAGTGAGACGAAGGAGAAAACAAGGATGAAAGAGCCAACTTCTCCAAGTTGGAGGGCACACCAGAGGACATGTCCTAGATTAGCTCCCAAGCCTCTGTTCCATCCTTCCAACCCATCTTTAGAGGGGGAAGAAGCCGCCCTGGGGCCCTCTTACGGGCGTCCTGGGTCGGGTGGGTGGTTTAGAGACGGGGCGCCGGGCTATTTAGACATCTGTCAGCCACTAATGAAAGAGTTCAATTTAGTGGAAAATCTAAAACAACCTTGTCTGACAGGCAGGCTGACAGGCTTTAACTCGCCGTGTGTTGTTGTCGTGTTCATCCCAGCATGGATCAGGAGGTGAAAGAAAAAAAGAGTGGAATGCAATAAACTGAACCACTGCAGAGACATAATTTTGTGTGCACATAAAAGTGCTGCATGTGTGTTAGAGCCATGCAGGAATGTGAATCAGTCTGTGCAGCAGGGGTTGGGTCTTATAGCTTTAAATCGCTCCGGGGGTGCAGGGCATGCTTTCCACGATAGATGGCTTATAGTAGGGGTTGTGTGTGTATGTGTGTGTGTGGATGAAAAGAAACATATTTAGACCTCAGTAGTGCCATTAGTGTTGGATAAATGAACACATGGCTCTCCAGGCAACACGTGTACACACAAAACAGACACACACTTTGTCTCCACCCCCCCCAAGCTTCATTAGCATGTCATTAGAAAAACAACTTTAGTGAAAGCTGTTGTTTTTTATGGCAGGGTCTGGCCTCACTGAAAGGACATGATGCCACAGTGTATGTCAAGCAGAAAACTCATTATTCCTATTTTTCATAGATTAATCCTCCAGCTGATTTGGGCACTGTGCTGCCTAGCGACAGCACTATTACTGAGGTGGAATAGTCAAAGTAAAGGCAGTTTTATTGACTCTGAAAGTGGAGTGCTTGGATTCATGACGGTCAGAAATTACACTGTCTGAGAGATGAAGGTGTTCTGTGTGAGCGTGGACGTCTAGACACTAAACAGCAGCCTGCGTGCTGCATCATTTCCAGAAATACCAGCTTTGGAGGGTTGATTGAAGTGCCTTAATATGAACCACAACATTTAGTTCAAACCTGGAAAATGAAAAGACGAATTTCAAAGTAATTAAAGAGTACAGGCTAGTAGATGTTGTTTTCCCATTTCTCGTTTAATGTTTAATATCACAGCAGCTAATATTTGGTGATTGATGGGAGAAGAATCTGCGTTCTCCCCCCAACACATTTTAAAGACTTGTGGATTTCCCTTTACATGAAAGATAACCAAAGTTTTCTTCCTTTACATGTGCCCAACATAGTTTTATCCACTCCATTACACAAATAAACAAAAAAGCAATACCTGCAACAGATGCTAATGATGTCCCACCAATCATTTTGTGGTGCAATGTGGCCCATTGCAGCATCCCTCCTGACACTAACCTCCTGATCTTTCTTGAATGGAATGTGACCAATTTTAAAACTTCTGTGTAATATTTGATTGCATGATCACACTCTACTCTGGATTCCTTGTAATTTCCTACAAAGAATCATAAATAAAAAATACTCCTCCAACAGCATCATTAGCCCAAGGATAAGCTAACAAGTCTCTGCTTTAGTTGTGAAGTGTCTCATCAGGTTGACTGATATTTTTCTACTACTGTTTCATAATGCTAATTACTAAACAAGACTAAGTCTTAACCTATAGACAGAAAAATGCTGTTTGATCAAACAACGTAAAAAACGGACTCATTGCAGTTATGATGACCGTGTGGTAGAGTGTACCTGCTGTAATAGGAAGAAATCTCTGATGGGTGATGAAACTGGTAATGAATTCTTCTGAAACTGAACCAGCACACCTGATTTGAAAGGAATAGTTCCTTATTTTGGGAAATCCTGTTTTTTTCTTAATTGCAAAGACATGAAAAGATAGAAACAATAACTAGCAGTTGGCTTAGCCTTCTTCAGTGCATTACAAAATTGCTAGATATTGCAGATTAGCAATTGTGGAACAAAAAAACTCAGTACTGCAGAAACTGAGCAGAGCTGTTATGACAGACAGGCTTGACGTTCACATAAATATTCAGCGTCTGCATGCATAGAATCACATATGCAAACATGGTATACAAGTGCTATCAGATGACTGACAAATGTTCAGCAGATAAGAGTGGGAAGTGATTGAGATACACAGAGAATGGGAGCACGCAAACTGAGCTGCTGTGTGCTGGTTTTTGTCTCTCTGTTACGTTTCACCTGGAAAGTAAGCCTAGAACCAAAGGCTTTGCTCTCTTCTTCAGCCCTCAGAATCATACCAGGATTCACGTAAACCACACACTCCTTCACTTAATGCCCTGCCATTCAGCTATTTCTGCCCTAAACCAACATGCTGTCTCTGCACCGCCAATACCAGTGTCTTTTTCTCCAATTTGGGCTTCTTCCAGCTTTGCACTCTGATTGCACCACCCCCTGTTCGGGCCTTGGGTTTGGAAGAAGAGATAGAGCAAGCACAGGGAAAAGTGCCAACACAAACATTGTTCCATTGGCTTTTTACAAGCCACGAGAGTAGGGAAGTTAATAAGCAGGTATTGGTTTTTAACGGCGGCGTTTATTGCTTTGCCCTGAGTGTGCACGTGTGCTCTACTCCACCTTTTTCCTGTCCATCTGCCCATCACCTTTACTATCCCGCTCCATCACTCTGCTCCCCTTTTGTTTTCACATCACTTGATTAGCCATTAATATACAATCATCATCATCTGTTTTATTTTCAGTCCCTCCCGGCACATTTTCAGCATTAAAAAGAAGAAATGATAACAAACCCTGGACAATCCAGTGAATTATCTGCCATTATGCCACTATTGATTGGGGGTTTTGCTAGTATTTGCTTTAGAGCAAACTGAATTCACTGCCTCTCTTCATGCAGCGCTATATTCAATTTTAGACCAGATCTGTCAGTCAATACAGGATAATCGGATATCAGCCGGTCAGTGCTGTTCAGTTCTGTCATGCAATGCAGTTTTAATTACATACATATTGTGCTGTTTATCAGTGTCATCTGACTCTCACATGGTTTTCTGCTACAAAAAGAAATTACTTGAACTTGGGCTATGAACAACTCCCCTAACCCCACATTCATAGTTTTAACATTTTAAAGTAAGTGTTTTCACCTCTTATTGAAAATGATCTTTACAGTATAGATGCAAACAGCAAAAGCTACAATCTTTGAAAGCACAAACAAATCCTGAATTTTGGCCTGAGTTTTGTCTTTCAGGTAATTTTCAGATTCAGAGGGAAATTATGCTGTTTCACAGCATCCAACTGGACAGAATGTTTATGCTCATGCATTTTTAAATAAATTCAATTAAATAAATAAAAAAAATATATATATATATATATGTAGCACTTTTCATACATAATAGCAACACAAATTGCTTAAAAGAATAAAAGCAACTGTACAATATTTATCATGTAAAAACATGAAGAATCACACAACCAAGTTATCACAAAGCATGCCAATGCTAATCATTCTCTCTCACACACCAGTCACAGTAACTGGGATCTTTTTAGTACCAACAGCTATCCTTAAAACAGACTGACATTTCAAGGCTTTTTCTTAACTTTTATATATTATTAGTATGAAATTGGCAACCTTGACATTGAGATATTTTTAATAGAGATATCTTATTAAGAGGTTGTATGGTTTTTTTTTTTACAGTTTTTTTCCAAGACTGCTTTTTAGTTAAAAAAAGGTTGTCAAGGTTAATAAAATCAGCAATGAATTTAGAAAAAATATATTTTCCCCCTTCTTATTCCCTCTGATTCTTTATTACTTTTTCCCGTAAGCTTGTGTTGATCATAGTCAAAGTAAAATATTTAGAGTAATTAATTGAAATGAAGATTTTCGAATGCCCAGCTACAGCCTCTGATCTTTTCAGCTGATCTGAAACTACTGCTGAGCCATTTGAGCTCAGACTGCGTGCCAATTAAACAAGTTTCCATTCCACTGCAAAGCCAGATGTTTGTGTGTTTTTATACTTTTTTACAAATAAGAAAATGTGTAAATACAAAAAGGCTTTTTGCTCCATTTACTGGACCTTTGAGATGAGAAGCTAGAATGTAAAATGTCTTCATTTTCTTCCTCAAAAGGATCAGGCAGGCAGCTTACTTAACTAAATCAATAAAACAGTAAGAAAAATAAGAAATAAAAGGCGAATTTAGCTGGTCAAGCAGCAAACTACTGGAGAAAATGTGCTACTGTATTATGTTTATCAAACATTACCTTGAATAACCATTTTACTCCACAATTAACCACCACTGATGAAAAGTGAATGTTTTACAACAATATCTAATTCAGAAATTAAGTCTGATAAACATCAGCTCATTCATATTTAAGTTAAATATCAGGAATCCCAGCTTTATAAGCCACAGAATTCAGGATATAGAATGCAGCATGCATTGAAACTGTTGCATAAGCACTTAGACTGAACTACAAATACAACCAGAAAAATAGAAATTTCCTGTGTCTCATTTTGGTACGGATGTTATTAGATGCACTACGCAGGATTTTAAAGGGTTAGAAAAAGACCAATTCTGCATTTACTTTTGTCCATTGATGTAATGACATCAAACAGGTGCCTGCAAACACAGCAACCCAGACACTACAGCAGAGACATGCTGTCAGAGGAGGAGGGATGACCATATAGATTAGACATAGAAAAGGCGCACCAGTTCTTTCCTGCGGCTGATTCACACATACAACAAGGGATGAGGGACTTTCCATAAAAACAGACCAGATTTACCATTGTTATTCCACCAGCAATTAACACAGTGACTCAGTGCAAAACATCAAGCCAGATTCCGATTTCCACGTAGGGTTCATAAGGGATTCATGGCATCCACCATGTCCAGCCCAGGAGGGCTATCCACTGATCCAACTGCAGAAGTAAGACACTGAAAGCGCTCAACTGAGAAGATTCCAGTTAGCTGCCAGAGCCGATGAGAAGAGGTGGGGAAGGAGCCAATAACCTGAGCAGAAGGGACCTGGGGGCCCCTAAACATCCATCGAGGGCTAACAGTGCAGAAGTGCAAGCAAATTCCAGCTCAATCCTCCTATTGCTCTCCAGGGCCATTGGAGGAACGATATTGCAGAATGAAGCCCCAACACTTTCCTTTCCAAAAGCTGGAACAAATGAAAGTCATCGCTACCCAAAATGAACTTTTGGACTTAGCAGCCAAGTGGACCTTAGCATGGGAAAATCCACCGGCCAACCAAATTTCTTAAAAGGCCAAAAAAGAAATGACTTTTTCACTGAGCTATTCATTTTTAACCTCTGATTGGTTAGTATTTGTTAGTTGGTTGGGGTCTTATTATCACACTACACTTTACTTTTTTTCTCTTTTTGTAAAAAAAAATCCTTCTTGCTATATCTGTTGTTACAGAATATGATACAACAGCTCTGTGTCGCAGCACCGATCAAACAGGCTGTGGTCACCAAGTCTGGCATCTCTAAGGCACCCCAGTGTCACGATGAAGTCATGTGCACCGCCTCTCTGGGAAGTGGAGGTAACCTTATCTATAGTGGATAAAAAAAAAACAGGGTGATATGTTTACTCCTGCACTTCCAGCCCTGGGTGGATAAAAAGTGATACCAGTCATCTGGTAAACTAATAATCAAAGCAAGTATAATTGTGGACCCTCAAAGCAAGCAATTAATCATAGAAATGCTTTTAACTGCTGATGGCAGCACGTTGTGATAATTGTCCTCTAAATATTTCTGCATAAGTGAGGACATGCATGCTGCACTTTTGGGAGGATGCAACACATATTCTGATAGAATATAGTTGGCTATGAATATAAAATGAGAAGCTGAATTTCTTATTCTTATTTTCAGGAATTTGCTAGCTATTCTCTGGGGTAGGTCATTTTTGACTACTTTTGATTTTTTATATTTCACCTTCACAAACATTTAACTGGCCTTGTGTGGTATAATAATTTGCAGCACCAACTCACCAATGTGATTTTACAGTTATTTTGTCATTTTGATCTAATCAAAACAATGGTACTAAAATCACACAAACCACGCAAAATCTGAGTAGGAAAAAGATGAATTTATCACTGTCAAAAGCACAAACATTGCTAGTGAACCATTTTTATAATTGAATGTTACTATAGATTATATTTTTAAGATAACCTATTAAAATTTGGAAAATAAAAATGCAAACAATACTTACTTCGGTCTTTTTTTGCACAACTATCCTCCTTCCAGCTAGAAGAGTTGGACTTCCTGCTCCTCATTCACAAATTACTTCATTTTCTTTTCAACATAAAAGAAATATAACTTTGTTTACATACTAAACCCAATAAATGCCCCAAATTTCTGAAATGTGTCCTTAAAAAGCCTGTTTTTACAGTTTTTGTCTTTCTGTCCTGTCTAAGTCTGTCCTGTTGACTGAAGATGTAATGGAGACGCTGTGTTGCTGCGTCGCTGCGTCGCTGCGTCTTGCTTTTAGCTCCTCTCAAATCGGATACATGATCTAAACAAACCGGCACATCTGCCCTCCCTAGAGCGCTACTTCCAGCAAATCAAAAATCACCAGGAAATACCTTCAGGATGTTTCCAGGCCTCCATGAAACACACACTAGGCATTTGGTAAGAGCAATGAATGTGAACAAGACTATTTGTTTACGAGAAAATCCCAAGGAGTAACTTGAACATGTGCTCTTTCGCCCATCAATTCAACAGCTTCTCACACAAATGGACTCTGACAGTCAGTTGCTCACCTGCTCACACAATCGGTCACTCACCCCTGCAAATGTACTGTGGCAGCAGTGCACGATGCTGCACACACACAGACACACACACACAGGTTTGGGCGAGGCCGCCGTAGGGTGCTGCTGTGAGTGTGTGATTAGAGGAGAAAGTGAGCAGAGAAGAATCGAGGACACGCACTCACCCCTGTTAAGGTCTTTATGTTATGCAGTGCATTCTGGGCTTCAAGGGCAGCTTTCCTTGTGTAAAACGTGACAAAACAGCAGCCTGGGGAAACAGAGAGAAACAGACAGGGGAGGGATGAGCATAAAGAACAACACAGGGCTTTTTTTTCTCCATTCATCTGCTCTGCATCACCTGTCGACACTGGCAGACGCTGAGTGAATGTTAAGGACAAAACCTCCTGGTGGAAATGAGGAGAAGGCTTTTGGATTTGTTTCAATGCTTGATGACTTGGGCCTGGAGGAAGTGTGCACACATGAAGATGCATGTGCACAAACAGGAGAGCAAAGCGACAAAGAAAAGCTTTTCTCCTCATTAATCCCAAAGTAATCTGGGAACAGTTGCTTTGTCGCTCATCCGCAGAACAAAGCACTCATTCATGTGTTTATTGCTCACGCTAACGCACTCATTTATTCTCTTGTTTCTACTTTGATTTTGCTAGTTGGAGATTTTCCTTTATTTTGGAAATTGAGGAGTGAAAAATCGAAAGAATATAAATGTTGCAGCAGCTTTTAAATGCGACATTATAGTGTGTTAAAACTTTCTTTCTGGAAGTGAAATCCTGGTTCAGCAAACATCCGAGAACAAGTGTTTTTTAGGAGACATGCAAATCAAATTCAATCAATTGTTGCAGCTACTAGAACTGATTTTAAGTCCTCATTTAGCCACATTTAAGCTTTATAGATCTTTAATTTAAAGGTTAACGAGGTGTGTATACAATCACTAACTCACACACACCCAAACCCCCACATCAAGAAAAAAAAGTAGAGGGTTGTAACTTCACTGACTGGAGCTGAAACGCTGCACTTAGCTGACGCTTTTATCCAAAGCGACTTACAATTTAGTTTTTACCAGCGGTGCCATCACTGGAGGCAATGAGGGTAAGGTGTCTTGCCCAAGGACACAATAGGAGACTGAGGCGGGAGTGCCAGGATTCAAACCTCCTTTCAGATCACCATTCACATCACTAAACGAGATGCCCTACCACCTGAGCCACCTGTCCCTAAACATGAGTAAATTCTACTTTGGGAGAATCTTGCTCAAACGACTGACCCGGCTGTCTAGAGCAGAGCTATTTCATTTCATTCCTATGAGGGCTGCACTCCTGCAGGTTTTTAATGTTTCCCTGCCCCAGAACACCTGACTCAAACTGACACGCCCTGGTGTCAGAAGCAGCAGAGAGATTATGAACAAGATATAACTGTGAAAAGTCTTATTACGACTTGAAGCTGGCTGTAAAAGATGAGATGCTTGGATAAATGCCTGAAAAATCCCCTGCATGTTCGCAGGAAAAAGAGAAACCACACAATTTGATCATGCAGTGAGAACTTCAGATTATCTTGCACACACCATGAGCTCACTTTATTAGGGAAGTGAATATGAAGTGGGACGTGGAGCCACAGGTGAGCTGCTGCTCTGGCATCAGCATCCTCCCACCAACTGCTGTAGGTTCATATGTTGCGAGCTGCTGCCTCCAGTTCTGCCCATCTGTTAATTTTGCTGTGTGTTTACTGGTCCAGAGACGAGCAGATAGCTCCATTGTTTACATCTGCTTTGTTGTCCTCCCCATTGTGTTTATGACACAAATCAAATCAGTGTGAATGAGGCGGACTGGTAGCAGTTTTGTTGCCCGTATCACAGGCGTCAGCCCTTATGACACTTGCCCTGCAGTGCATCTTAGTGAAATCCAACAGTGAGCATCTGGAGCTGGTTTAGCATCTGAATCCCAGAGTCCCTTTGATGAGGCTGGGAGCGTAATGGATCTGAATTCCTGCAGTGTCCTCTGGGTGCCAGGGCTGTTGAATAGTTGGCCCTCAGCCTAGCGTCAGCAACGTGATTGGTGTTGTGATTGGGATGGTGCAGCGCCTGTGTATTAACAGGGATAACACTCAGCTTAGGCTTTTCTTCTATGACCCCCAGTGTGAAAGGCAGCTCGGCGTGTCACTTCACTAAACCCCGAGCCCTCCGCTTCAACCATCAGTATCAATTTACCACCAAGAGATTCGCACCAGCTTCCACTGGTTGAAAGCAGGGAGATAAGAGGTGAAATTAGTCATGACTGACAGCCTATCGCTGGGTAGAAATTATACAATTTAGTTCATGTGGGGACTGATATGGCCAACATACACATAACTACAGAGTTGAAGAGGCTTTCTCATAAAGTACATTTTTGGCGGCTCTGCTTCAGCTTTGTTTTGCATTTTCATGATAAAAACTGGACTTAGAGAGGATTATGATGAAGAGAACGCTCTTAGATTACATTAAAGTAATTTAGAATGGAAATTAAATCTTAAAAATAGATTAATAAAAAACAACAACTTAAACATTAGAAGTAAAGCAGGAAATAACTTTTTATCCTATAACCTCATGAGCTTAGTGAACAACTAATTAATCAAATAATCTATGAAAAGAAAATAAACCTGAGAAACCGCATAATAGTCCACATTGTAGGTTTTTACTAGTCCTTTGCTTTCAAAAAAGAAAGGTAATAAAGTCCAGATCTGAAAAGAAGATCCCCCATTATCCTTATTTTTGTATTTCATAGCAGGTTGTAACTATCTATGATGCAAACCTCCACCTCCTGATCCCAGAAGGCCTCCCTCATGTTAACAAAAGTGCTCAAAGAGTTCATCTTCCACAAGGTCAATGCTGTATTTCACCATTTTCGATCTGCAGCTAAAATAAATGGCTTCTTCTGTTATTCTCTGTTATGCTCTGAATCTCCACTTAATGTTAAAAATTCTGTTGAGTGGTTTTTGAGTAATTGTGTTAGAAATCAAGTAATGGTTTCCCCTACTTTTAGAGTTTGTAGACTGCTGGTTGTAAATATTGTCATTTTTTAGAAGAAGCTTTCATATCCTATAAAACTGCCTGTGTGTAAATGAAAGGCCAGAGTACATATGATGAGCTGGATTTTTAAAAGCAGCCATTTGTGCAGATGAGACAGTCCTGACATTTTTCGGCAAAGAATATTTCCCAAAGCATTTTAGCACAAAAACCAGCACCCAAACCTGAAAATGGTTCGGATTTTTCAGGAGGACTAATCCTAGAGTAAACCAAAGACAATTCACTAATGGCTGCTGCAGTGATCCACATTACAGAATCAATGTTTGGGAAAACTTTAATGTTAAGCTTTTAAAAAGGCATGGTCTGCACTAACACCAAGGATGAAAGTAATGATGCAATGCGGTGCAGATTAAGTCTCATATCTCATGGATGAGCAGAATTCTGTAGACACCACATCAAGGCTACTGGATGTTTGTTTAGAGTGAAAATCAAACATGTATGTTAAAAAACAGCCAAACAAAAAACAGTGACATTGAATCCTACATTTTGAATATCTATTTTATTTTATATATTTCATATCTTTATTTGGCTTCAGCATCACACCTCCTGCTATAGTGATGCACAGGCCAGGTTTTTTTTCTGGCATACAGTCCTGCACATGTAAAATGATCTTACCCACACAACCGAACCAATTTTCACAAAATTTCTTCACACAACAAATTTCTTCGCAATCCGTGTATTGTAGGTTGGCCTACACTATTCTTCAGCATCTTTGTCATAACTTTACTGACAGAGACCTAAAACAACCAAAGACCCAAGAAAGTGAGTCAATGTCAGGAAACATGACATCATCCATAGCAACGGGGTTTGTCTCAACAAAATCACCTCAGTTTAAAATCTGATGTCACTAATCGGGGCCACATCGGTCTGATCCTCATTCTTTAAAACTTCTCTAAAACTTTCTGCACTGTGCAAACTCCCAATTCCCACCTCTCCCTGAAGCCCGAGGAACCTCAGATATCTCTGCCTCAGACTCAAAGGGGCCTCTAATATCCTTCTCTTGCATTTATACCATTGTGCCCCACATAGGTTTAATCATCAAACATTAAACTGATGCCACATGCTGCTCCTGCAGTCTCCCGCTCAAACATCATCCATCTGTCCAACGAAATACTAAATGTAAAAAATAAAGGTTGTGTTCGAGATTTTTAATTCGACTCATTCTTTTCATATTGCACACTGTGATGCGACTCTTTTAAATTAGCTTTACATTTTAGGAAATAACAGATTATCACAGCTAAAATGGTAATCAAATGTTAAAAGTAAAGAAAACTTTCTATAGAAATTCCACCCTGATTTACCGATAAACTGAGGGTTACTGCCGATCTGACACTTTCTGGGAGTTTGTTCCAACTTTGTGGAGCACAGAAGCTGAAAGCAGCTTCTCCATGTTTGCTTTAGACTCTGGGAACCAACATTTCACACACGGAAAACTTTGAGCCAAATCACAATTTCTTTTTAGAATTATAAGCTGATATGGATGAATAATCACTGAGGTAGGCAGATGTGAGATTATGCTTATAATTGTAGCATTATGATAAAGAACATAGCACAACTGACGTAATACAACAGATAATACATACATTCATTTCCACCCAGTTAAAGGTAATTTTACACTGAATATCTCTTAGAATTTACCTGTCTATACGAGGGGAAGCACCGAGGAGTTGCACCCAAATTCTTAGCTGATTTGTTGTGTCAGCATCAGATTATATTCCAATTTAATTATTTTAAGTAATTATGATCTGGTCTTGACTGAAACATGTAAATTCCCTCTAACACATGTTAACATATAACACCAAACAGGTTTTCTCTGGGAGTTTCCCACAGCAAGCCGGCCACATAATTGCCATGTGAGGCACATTAAGTTTAAAATGTACACTTCCTGCATGCTTGCTGCACACTGAAGGTTATTCAGAGGGGAGCTTTTCCACATTGCCTCAGCATTGTACATTATTATTCTATTATAATTCCAATTGCACCTGTGTTCAAGCTTTGGCCCCTTGTGTGTTATTTGCAATTCCAGTAAGTGTATGAGGGTTAGTCACTAGCTGCACATGGCACATTAGGATTCCACAGGCATTTCCCTCATATCTGTATAAGGGAGAGTTAGCTTTTGGTGTTAGCATTAGTGATTCTGACGGCATATAATATGCTGGGGAGGGTTGGCTGTTAAGGCTACGCTAGCCGAAGCGTGTTGTGATTCCCGAGGTGTAGCCGGGTCCTGGGAGCCATGCGGCATGTGGCGGATTGTCCCAGGTGGTGAGCTGTCAAGATGAGGATCAAAGAGCAAAGGAGTGGACCTCACACACACACATTCCCCGCAGTGTTCCAGTTCCACCTGTTTAAGAGTCAGCACACTCGCGTCTCACAAACACATAAAACTACAGTCAGCCAATGAGAGTGCATACATCCTGAGTGCGTCTGCATCTATACACCAAATAACCACCATGAAAAAAGTGCTGCAGACCGGGCCCGGATACTTTTACCAGCAATTTGCGTGTCTTTTTTCTGGCAGCACAAACATTTACTCAGAGGAAGAAAAGCCTCAGAGCGAGAAGATCCTCTCTGTTTGTGTTGTTGAAGAGGGACTCTCAAATACACACAACAGAGACGTACACACGCGACTCCAGCCGAGGTGAAGAAATCTATTAGAAAGCGGATTTGTGTGTGTTTGTAACGGCGAGAGAGGGAGACAGGTGGAAAGGACACGAGGAAGAAGGGCAGCACAAAACAGACAGGAGAAGAAGAGGCGGGAGAAAAGGAGGTTGTGAGCGGAATAGAGAGCAGAGGAGGGAGATGCCTGTTCATGAATGCTTCATGGCTGTTGAAGGGGGCCTTTGACTGAGTGAAGATGCATGCCCCCCCACTCCCCACCCGCCTCTGTCAACATATCTAGCTCCTCAAACAACAGGTCAACCTGACTTCTCCGAACAGTAGAGGAGCTGAAGGGGGCACATGTTGAGGTGGGGAATTTTAGCATGTGTGCAGGTCTTTTTATTTAAAATCTGACACAACCAGGTGCTCTCATGGTCCTCTTATAGTTGTGATAAAAGTGCAACAAAGGGGCCACCCCTCAGCTCCAAGTGACCTTCGATAGTTAGACAGCAGATAAAGGGCATCCTGTGCTGCTGCGCCACAGCGGGTCATGCTGGCTGAACTGCTGAGAGCCAAACACAACCTGGCAAGAAAAAATCTACTGCACTGATTCTGCTCCCTCTATACGTTCATAGTCAACACGGAAAGCCCTGAAACATCAGTGAGAGCTGTAATTTTCTGACAGGTTTCCTCTTGCTTCATATGTACAGCGTGTTATTTGAAACCAGATGTTTTTGACGTGCGTGTAATTTTCTAAACAGCTGCTGTGAAAGTAGATTTTTCTCCTACATATAAAACCTGTAAAGCCCCTTATGCTTTGATTTTATACCTAGTGTCTGATTCTGAAAATAAGATAAGCTGCTGCCTTTCAATTTTAATGTCTTTGAACCATTAGGTCACTGTAAGTAATTTTTTTATTGTAACTCTTAATTAAAAAGAGAATACCCAGTGTCCCCTGCCACACAGCAGGTGGGAGGGTCATCTCAGCTGGAGCAGCAGTTAATCTACTTTGAAGGCATTCATTAGACGGTGTGTCTAAGAAGGTGTGTCGTAGAAGGAATGCAACTAAAAGTTTCAGGATAGTAGCTTTTGAGGACTGGACTTGGGATGGGGCACCCCTGCAGTGTAAAGTTAACTGCCTTTTACCAAAAGCGAGTAAAGCAGAACAGAGCTGAGCCACATGAAGCAGAGTAAAAAGAAAAATGAAAAAAGATCAATCATATCCTGCGGTGCCACCAATAAAACACAGAATAAGACAATATGAGGCTTCACCTCAGGCTGAGGTGAAACAGCCTCCACATGACACTGAACTTCTCACTTGATACTAAGAATGATGTCAAGTGTGGATACTTTACATTTCCGAGGGTGGAGGCGTTAAGACACCACATGTTTCTCCATAGTTTACCCTGCAAACAACTGTCTGTTCACTGAAATAAGACCAACTGCATACCATGTAACAGGAACTGATGTATCATTAAAAACTTTGAGTAACATCCCACAAAACACTCTTGAAGACTTGAGCATTTATTCTTTGACTTTAAATGCAGTGAGATGCACAACAGCAGATTTTCTATGCAACAGATGATCCTTTTTATCTGTAGTGGGGTGCATGTGCAGGGTAATCCACTTTACTTCTTCAACTAAATAAATATGTGCTGTATCCGCCATGCTTAATCTGTTTTCGCACATGTTTAAAGTATGAATTACAATCCAATTAGCCTTAAATATGTTTCCCTCTGATTTGATTTACTGGAGTCATATTTGGAGGTCTCTGGAGATAAAATGATTCTATATCAATAGTCTCAAAAAATTACATAATTTCTAATTGCTAAATGTGCTAAAATCTTTTTAAACATTGAGCTTCAGAACTGCAGCTCTACAAAGGATACAAACGTGTGTTGTGCTGCTGAATAGGCACAGACTGATGGAGGTGGGGTGAGTTAAAAGCAGTGATGCCCTACAGTCCAGCAGAGTGGAAGCAGGGCTATTAAAAGGGGAAAAAGAGGCAGGTGGGTGGGGGCTTTATAACAGAGCTGCACCCCGAGCCCTTCCACTGGAGGCAGGGTGCTTACAGTGACTCACTTTTTCTCCCTCCGTCACTCCAGTTTCTTTTAGTTTTCCTCCACTTTGCTTTTGACCCTTGGGGTTCCACTCGAGCGCTGACCCACATTAACTACAGCAATTACCGCTCACACGAGCCTCTGGGTGGCATTGGATACAACCTCCACCTCACGTTATTTCTTGCCCCCAAACTAACTGATCCTTCTCCACTCTCTGCAGCGTTCAAAATGCCCCTTAATGTGTATAATTTATGCATGTCAAAGAGCTGCTGAGTGACAGCGGAGACGGGCAGAAAACTACAGAGAGCACATTTGGAGTTTGATAGCTAATAAAGAACAAATTTACAAATGGAAAACAGGGAGAGAATGAATGCATGGCTTCAAACAATGCTGCCACTCTGACGGGCATTTGGCTGATGTTCTAATCCTGTTAACGTAGGACTCGCTCCAGCAGCACTTCACAAATCTATACAATCCACTGGTTACTTTGGTGGAAAAGCACCAATGTCACCTCCTTCCAAATCCCCTCGCACTCACTCCCACCCTGCAGAAACAACAAGAGTGCTTGCTGGAAATGAAAGCCACATTCTGGATGACCCCAGAGTGCTCAGAGGGGGTGTAAAAAAAGAAAGAAAAATCCAACTCTGCAACTTTGCTTATAACCAGGCAACTCTCTCTGTAGCTGAGGCATGCAAAGGATATAAACAGAGAAGAAAAAAAGAACAGAGATGAGCCGAGAATCCACACACAGAGAAAAGCTCCCATTAAAATCCACCTGCAGCTGCTCTCTAATTGGGCCTGGGTAGCTGAGTAAAAAAGCTAACGTCTAGTTAAGGCGATATAATTGGCCGCTCTGCTTTAGGAAAGAATGAAATAAATCATTCCCCAGTCTCAGGTCGGCCCCGTCTCAACTGAATCCATTAGAGCAGATAATTGTCTTGGACGGAAGAGTGGTCGCTCGGCGTTGCCATAGCTGAGCGAGAAGAGACAGTTGGCTTGCAAGGCCGATGTCTGCTGTTGGATGGGTGTGAGTCCCTGGATGCTGCATCAGAGTAACCCAGGCAGGGACATTTTGATCTGAGCAGTGATCGAAAATCAGAGGCTGTAATCTGCCGGCATCTGTTTGTCTCCAGGCTTGAAATGATGTCCCCCGTATTCACTGGATTTGTGCATTATCTTTTATTAGCAGTCAAAATGACATTTCAATCTGCAACATCCTATTTTGTCTTTTCTTGCTGATAAACACCTGCGGCTGTCTTCGGGCTTCTGCAGGGTTGGGTCCCAATTGAACCTGGGTAATATTGCAGATTGCGGTATCAAATTATGTGGGTGCAGGTGGATGCAGGTTTGCAGATTTGGATCCACAGTATGAATGATTTTGGCATTTGGCACAGAAATGATGAAAGGTAAGTGTTTATTTACAAATAGATTGGGAGGTAAGATCAATCACAGAGGTGCATTCTAATACCAGATTTAAGGCACTGAACCTAAAGCTGTTCATGTGTGCTCAGTTCACAGACGGTGCATATTAATGCATCTAAGGAATAAGATATTGAGCTGTATTGATGAACTTGACAGCTTTAAATGAACATAAAAGAACTGTGATCCTGGTAAAATGAGTATGCCTTTGCATGGCTTTGGAGAACCCCAAATTCAAATCCATATTTCATTAGTTCTCTTGAAGTGGCCACATTCACACTCTCGGATGTGAAACCAAGTCCAGATCATAATTTAATGACTTCTTTAAAAGTTGCCGGTGCTTATTCCAAAAAAGTAACTTGTTTCAGGAAGAACTTGATTTTCAAAAAAGCACAACTCAAGTGTTGTGATAATACAAAGATTTTCTGTGCATGCATTTTGCATGCATCCACCCTTCACTGGCTCTATTGTTACATCATCTCACTCCCTCCACTGCACCTGTAATATTTTCTGCAGACCCTGCAGCCAAAAAGGTATTTCAGGGCACTTGCTTGAATGACTCCTTCTGCCCCTTCTTGGGAGGCAAGTCTCCCTCCAGTAGTGCTAGTAGGTTTACTATTTGACAACATGCTTTCTGTTTCCTCCTGTTTTCTGGTCTTGCAAAACCTGTCCCTTTATAACAGAAAGGTTTTGACAACTATTTCCTGGAGTGCAATTTCAGTCTGGTCTCATAGCCCTACATAGAATTAAATCAAATAGAAGCAGAATTCAAGTACTTTCTTTCACTTTTAAGAAGCAGGTCGCAATGTTTTTAAATCACCCAAACCAGGTACTTGCCATTGCCTCAAACTAACCAAGTGGTGCGGGTTCCTTAACCTAATAAAAGATCAAGTAATGGTGAGAGCAGTGATTTCAAAGGTTTTAAACTAAATATGTAGAAACTACTGTATTAACATAAAAGATCAATAAATTGGAGTTAAAGTGATAATAATAGTGTGCAACTATGACACTCTACAGTCTTTCTTATGTAGACCTTTTTATTGCGAATTTGCCACAAACACAAATCAATAGTTTAAAAAAGCAGTTTGTTTTTTAATTAGTTTGGTGAAATAATAGAATATTTTAATTAAAACCCAGAATGACAGAGTAGTAAAATGAGCAAAAGTGTAAACGTTCACCGAGCATAATGAAGAAACTACAACAGTGGACATAGTTAATGTCAATGCAGCAAAGAACAGATTACGTGTGCTGGTATAACACAGGACAACATGCCAGTGTAATGCTTCGCTTGGTATACTTACACCTACATGTTAAAACTGCATGTTAGTGCTTCTGTGTACAGTTCTATGGTGCCACATTTTGAGAAATGTGAAAAAAAAAATCAAAATAATAGGACCTTCGCTCAGGAGGTTAAGGTTGGAATATGACTAACTGCTGTGACAGTTACATTTTAACTTTCATTTAACTTTTGCTTTAAACTCCACCTTTTCACTTTCCAGTCCGGGGAAATTTAAGCGACAAAATTTCTTGGGTAGGTTTAGGAGGAGGTTAAATTTTCTACTTTCATATAGCATCCATGCCTTAGCATCTTAGCCCTATTGAGGTTCTACAAGTCATTTATGAAATGTTTCCAATTAAATATAATCATTAAGTATGAGATTATTGTACATTTAAACTGTATATATAAAGCCATGTCTCAGAACACAATCCTATGAGCAAATCAGGGTCAATGTTTGGTATCAGCACATAGAGGAGCTGAGGATCAAACCACTGACTTTCCAAATGGAAGCACTACTGAATTTAAACAATAGTTTGTGGTTTAACCTAGCTAATTTATCTCCATTCTAACCTTCAGAGTTATATGATGTCCATAAAGTAGGCTTTTATAGTTTTTTACTGTTAAATACAAACTACAAGAATGTTTGCATAACTATATTAGCATAATTTCTCCAATATACATATTCTCTAAATAAATCTTAGGAATAGCAATCGGGGGACCGAAAGTTGATTCCAACCTTGGCATTTGTTTTACATTTCTGTATTATTTCTGTTTTTTACTCACCATTTGGTTCACTAAAAACCATCTGGTAAGGGTTTGGTTTGGTTTGGGCTATATTAACTTAATATGCAATATGTATGCCAAGCTTATACAGTACCATTACATTTTTTGGTTGTTTGAGTCCCATCTCTACCTGAAAGGGCACTCTGAGAAAAACAGCTTTGTGAAACCTGAATTTTTACTCTCTAGAAATAACTCAAATAAAACTAAACTGGATAGAATAAACAATTTTTAAATTAATTTTTGTACAACAGTATATACGTTTTGTCATTCTAGCTATCATCCAGACCATGCCCTGCCTTTTTATTTACTTGCAGGTCAGGCTGACAAAAAACACTTAAGAGCTTTTTATTCCCCATCATTCTTATAATAATCTTTCCACTCTGTGCAAGTTCCAGATAATCCAAATCCCCGGTGGTTCATATTTATGTTGTTAGTGTTTCGTATTTTTTAGATTATTTCCAGGTCATATTGTTCCAAATAGAGCCTCTTAATGAAGACATTAAACTTATTGTGTGTGTGTGTGTGTGTCAGCTGCTCACGTGGGCCATGCTGGATCATCAAGACAAATGACATCGCACATTCCCTGCCACAACACAGACGCGCACACTGCAACAAAACCGTCACGGAGCTTACGGTTGTGTTGTAGCATGAGGACCATTTTCTGTTTACCCCTCTGGCTCTCCTTGTCTCATTCTCTTTTTATCTCTCCCTCAATCTCTATCTCTCTTTCAGTACGAAATGGCAAATTGCTCCATTTCTCACCAACTCCCCCTCCTCCCATGCTCATCCAGTCATCTGATTATTAACTCCAAACACATTAAACCAACAGTAGCACTGCAATATTCCCCAGACTCTCCTAGTCAGCATAAACACACACACCTATCCTAAACGCACACACCTGCTCATACTGCTAAATAAATTTTGCAGGATGTATAAAAGGGACAAAATATACTACTATGGGAGTACTTAGTAAAGTAAAACAAGCTTTCTTCTAATTTACAGTCCATGATTAATTATATTTTGGCTTCTAACAAAACTAAACAGGCTTGAAGGAGATCATTAAATGTATCTGCAGTACTTTTGGAAGCTGATGTAATATTTGCAAAGATGATGCTCTTTTGTGCCAAACACATTTGGAAAATGACGTGTTTTGCTAAAAGAATTCCACTTTTGTCAGTCTGAAGCAGCCTCTTAAGCAGCACTTAAGACTCACATGTGACACCGGATGATGAGAATAATAAGACAGCAGGATTACACTGATCCAAGATATCCACTAGCTGGTGTAGGGTGCAATATTTGTAGTTTAGTTTAGTCAGAGAGCCAAGTGAGTATTAGGTCTCTGGTTTTATCTTCTTTTTTTAATTAATCTGTAAATCATCCATAGTAGAGTAGTGGTCCAATTTCTGCCAAAATCTGATGTAGTAATGTCATATTTTATAAATCAGAAATGTTATTGTCATGAAATTAATGAAAGTTTGAGTTTATAACAGTCTATAACAATGTGTTTACCTTTAGAAGCCAGCTATTTTAGCTCAGTCAGCTGAGGAAATAAAGTTTGAACTAAAAGTGCCCAGGATGGGAGATATCCAACTAAATTGGACTGTTTTGAGATGAAGTGGATTATAAAAAACTGAACTTTATAATCTTGAAGTTGAAGGTTTTTTTTTATATGTTGAAGTTAAGTATTTTTACCTTTAGACTGGAGTGCACCAGTGCCTATTTACAAATTACAGATCCAAGCTTTCAGTTTCTTTTTCAGTGCCAAGAGTTGACCATCAAACACTTTTATTAGCCGTTTATACAAATTATATCAAATGATTAAAACTTTAATTCAGTGGATTCTTGTGTTGGCTCCTCATGGTCACTTAAGAGGACACTTTTGATGGGATTTTAATAATATATGCACACTTTTTATTCCTTCTGGAACTATGCTTGTGCAGCTGATACTTCAGCTCAGCTGACGTTAATGCGCTGCACTGAGCAGGAACCAACCACGGCAGAAACAAAAAGGGAGATTTTCTGATTTAAACACTGGGTTCACATTTCCTGGCTCAGGCTGAACCACATCAATCTGCCAGATGATCAGACAGGTTTCTTCATTGCTTTAAGCTAATAAGATATGGAGCTAATTTGAATGTTGACAGCTACTTAAATGCATAACAACAAAATTTTCATCTGGGAAATTTCTAATGTTAAAGGAATTACCCTCACAGGTAAAACTTAAAGGTTTGAGATTAAAACCTCACTGCTGAACAGATTTTCACACTTTTGCGCCTGATTAAATAAGTCAGATTCAGCATCTATCTTGCATCCTATCTTATCTCTGAGCTCCCTCCAGCCAGTAATAGTCAGATGTTGACTTGTCTTATTTTTCACTTTGCTACTTTCTTCCTCTCTTTTCCTCACGTCTTCTGACAATGTAATTTTTGAATGGCCTTGCATTTATATCTTTACATCTTAAGCTAACTGAGCTAGAATAATGTAGAACTCACTTCTGAGGGTAAACTAATTTATTTGAATTCAATTCATGCCAATAACAATTTGGAGTTGTAAAATATAAAATTGTCATGGTTCTGGGGTTTTGGTTTGGGGTCTTGTCATGCTTAGTTACGGTTTCCTGTTTTACCTTGCAAGTTTTTCCCCTTGTTAATTATTACCTGTTTTGTTTTCTTTTCATTAGCTCACCTGGTTTGATTTGGTCAGTTTGATTAATCTGTTCCGTGTTTGTCCCTTAGTGTATTTATAATCCTTTGGCTCTCAGTTTCCTTTATCAGATCATTCAATCTGGTTTCCCCATCCTCTTTGTTCATTCGCTGTATATTATTAGATTTATTTTTGATTAAAGCATTATTTATGCATTCTGTCTGCCTCCTGCTTCTCCATTTGTGTCCATTTCTACCACACTCCTTGTAGATATATTAGATCAGATTCTAGCATACAGCCAATTTGATCACTTATTAAAAAAAGAAGTATGAACATGGACAAAAGTGTCACAAGGAGGGCAGAAGGGTTCATGTATTAAATTGATTACTTTCATGGATAAAACATTATTTTAGTTAGTCAAATACAAACTTCATGCACATCAACAGTTACATGCATATGTGGATAAAAAGTTGGTAATTTGTTGAACACTCAAACCCAAAAAAGTGTCTAAAATAAAAAGCCTTATTACAGGGGTGTACAGCTCCGGTCCTAGAGGGCCAGAATCCTGCAGCTTTTCCATGTATCCCTGCTCCAACACACCTGACTCAAATTATTCTATCATTTTGCTGAACTTAATTTGCTGCTGGATCCATTTAATTTGAGTCCGGTGTGTTGAAGCAGGGAAAACTGGCAGGACGGCGGCCCGCCTTTGCACACCCCTGCCTTATTATGTCTGAGAAACTGAATTCTATAAAAAAGACTAAAAGACTGTAAGGAAAACTAACATATCTGAATTCACAAAGGCTTCAATCTGTTTTCACATGTTTTTTAATGTTGAATGTTCTCTTCAAATTTCTGCCTCCAACTAATGTTTTTTGTTGTGCTTTTTCATCTTTTTTTTCCTTTTTTTTATGTTATTGAAATGTTATCTAACGAGGATGCAAACAAAAGCTGTTAGACTTGCTCGGAATTGCAGCAGCAGCCATGATACTTCTTTGTCATGGTGTGGATAACAAGCTTGTTTAAACCCACACTGCTACTTTATAGAGAAGGAAAGGAAAGAAAAAAACCCCTCTGGGTCACCAGTGTGGCATCAGAATGGGCTCATTTGCCTCAAATGGCTGAGACCTTTTTCAAACGGCACTGGCGCTAATTTAGAATAAACACGGTGAGGCAGGAATGGCCAAAGTTTTCCTGATGCTGGAGAGATTTTTCACAGTGAAGCCAGGAGCAGATGAGGCCAGGCGGCTTGCTTAACTTCGAGAAAACAACGACAACAGTGCTTAAAGCCAGCACATAAGATCGGTAAGAGCCCAATCAAATGTTACATTTCCTCTTAATACACTGTAACTACACAAAAAAAGACTGAACCAAACAAAAGATGAGGCATGCAGTGAAGGACTGTAGTTTCATGTAGAAAAAGGAAAAGCATGATCGGTGGCTGCATTTCTTTTTCCAATGATGAGTGATGCACGACTCATCAACCATAAAAACAACTCATTTCAAGGGTAGTGAGGATGGAGCAGGAGATTTGTGGGAGCTGAAGGGCAGGAGGGGGAACTACCTCCCACATATACCCGCACAACCCCTTGGAAAAGAGCCGAAGAAGAAAAAGGAACTAAACAAGACTGGCGGGGAGAGGAGTCATCTCAAGGCTAAAAAGCACACAACCACAAAGCGCACGGCATGTGTGTTGGTGTGCATAAATGAGTTGATTTGACTGCTGGAAGAAAGCCGTCTACAGGCTTTCATAATCTCCTATGACTCAAAATCAGAGGAAGCCACAGGGAAGAGAAATCACAGGAACAAAAACTAGAATCAGAGTCAGGCTGGGGTGAAGCTGTAAAGATACGATGGGGACATCTTTAAGCCAATGAAAATGACGTCCCTTTTCAATATTTTGTCAGGATTTGATCATGTATCACTTTTCTGACAAAAACAGAAAACACCTCACTGGAGGAAAACTGGACTCCAACAAAATACCAGTGAAACTTAAAATCCTGGAACAGATTCTAAAACAAGGCTGGTTCAAAGTAAACAGAGCTGAGAAGAAGGAGCTGAAAGGCACGGAAATGTTTAGGCACTCATGGTCTAACTGTCCACTGCTGTGTTTAAAGTAAATAATGTGATATATTATATGCAACACCCTGCTTGGTCAGTGCTTGTAAACATTCTTTCTATCTTCTGGTGCCTTTCATGTACTTTTCTTTTTAGGTCTATCAATACTTGGGGTGTAAATCACAAGTGTGATCCCACTACAAGATTATATAGATTCAATTCTGCTACAATCACTTCCATTCACATCAAATCACAAAAAACAACTAAAATGTCAAATCTAAACAATTTTGGATGTTTTTTTCTTAAATGCAGCATCCAAATGACTTCCATTTATGATTGATCCATAGTAGATCTGATTTCTGAACTGATCATGGTATCCTGGTCCTTGAGGGTCGGTGTCCTGCAGGTTGTCCAAGTGTCCCTGCAGCAACACACCTGACTCAAATCAATGGCTAATTAGCAGACTTGTGCAAAGCTGGTCTGAGTCTGAGTTAGGTGTGTTGCAGCAGGGACACCTCGAAAACCTGTAGGACACTGGACCCTCAAGGAATAGGACTGAGGATCCCTGATGTAGATCAATATAATGAGGAACTAAGAGGGTAAAACCTTCAGTTTGCACAGCTTAATTCTGTCATGCAGAGTACAGTACAATCAACATTTATATGCAGTGTATTCATGGGTGGGGATGGAATATCTGATATATATTTATGTCTGTGGAAGTAAAAACATGCTGCATGTTTCTCAATAGTTCATTCATGAAAGGGCTAAGGTCGTCAAATGTGGAATTTCAAATGATGAATATTCTGTTAAATTATGCTCATATATCACCTTCTCTGACTGGAGAATGCTCCACATGTTTGGCTGCAACACAAGCCCAACATGCCCCTAAACTGTTCCTCTGCATCGTTTCTTAATCAAAATAGAGAAAACAGCTTTGCAGCCTTGTCCTCCTGTGTGGACAAGGCCAACTGTTTTTACTTTGAGAGGACCCATGGCTGCTGAATGTTCAAGGCATCACTATTTATAAAGCTAGTGCCTTCTTTGAATATGCCTCTGAAATAAGTCAACTGAGGTCTGATGCTCTGGTAAATCTATTGCAGGAGCAGCAAAGTCTTTAGGTGTCCCAATTTTTTCATCTAGATTGTGTCAAAAATAGATTCACATTAGAAACATGACACTTTTTAAAGGTCAGTTAATCAATTATTTACAGGAAAGAATGGTCTCATTTAATTTTCAGGTCTACACTGTGCAGTAAAGATTAAACATATGAAAATAAACATTTACAGAAGGGATAGTTCCTAACCTAGTTCCTTTATGTTCTTTTGAACATAAAAAGCATGTGAA
This sequence comes from Craterocephalus amniculus, assembly GCA_036024015.1. Taxonomy (NCBI): domain Eukaryota; kingdom Metazoa; phylum Chordata; class Actinopteri; order Atheriniformes; family Atherinidae; genus Craterocephalus; species Craterocephalus amniculus. The sequence goes on along the minus strand of JAVQJG010092277.1, from coordinate 12,252 downwards.
TTATTTTGGATTAAGGCTCCACAATTACATGCATATTTCCCTTCATTCAGATCATGCTGCATTTACTTTGCAATAGTCCATTAAGTTCTGCAACTCAATGTCTATTCTGGTCCCTTTTGCATTATTCATTTACTACCTCAGACTGGAATGCAGGAGGTAGATAGAGTAAATAAAAAGGCAGTTAAAACAAGAGTCCTGGTGTTGGTGGCAAAGACGAAGCGTTATTGGTGCAGGTGGAGCATTTTTAGCTCTAAACCTGAGGCCAATGATGCATCTTTACTTTAATATTGTTGCAGCATTGCAATGGGACAGCAAGTCTTTTACAAACACCTGAAACTTTATCTCATGAAGCAGGACATCCATTAAAGACATTGGAAGGGACCAGTTGGAGACCAGACAAGCATCCATAAATAATGCATCAACATACCTTTCCAAGTTTTCAGTGGTACAAAGATATAAACAAATATTATCATATATAACCTGGTTACATATAAGCAATGATAAAGATAAAAATATTTAATATTATGTATATTTATTCTATTTTGATATACATATTAGGGAGCATATTCTCTCATTGTTGTGGAAAGTACATTCTCTATCAAGTTCTTTTCGTGAAATACATTAACATTACATTACTGTCTTTTAGCTGATGCTCTGACCCTCTGATGATCATATGCTGTTATTTTTGTTGCCCACAAATAAATAAACTGTTTGTTAAAATGTAGTTTTGCATGGAATATACTGTTTTCTGCCAATAAAATGAAATAAAAAATACTTGATTAATCCCAGAGGGAAAATATGGTGCTGTAATAGGGTTTGGTATCAATACATTCAAAGCCATCAAAACAATGGGGGAGTGGTACCTTAGTGGTTATAGAGGAGGCCTTGGGTTCAATAGAAATGAACCACTGTGGGGCCTGGAGCAAGGCCTTTAACCCCCACCCCCACCACACAGCCAACAAAAACCAGGAATGGTGCTGATGTGCTTGTTCTTCTACTTCACGGCTGCTTCAGTTCTGGCAGCAATACAATTTTTTCCAAATAAATCCAACCGGATCATCCATAAAAATCAACCTTTATTCTATATTCAGTATACTTTCTGGATTTATGACCATTTATTCCTACATCAACATGCAGGAGCATCAGATGCAGGCATTCATCTTCATGAGAAAGAACTCCTGGATTCTATTCCAGGAGTGTTTAATGTCTTTATACACTTCATCCCACATGATTTATATTTTGTTTCAAGAGACACTTTGAAAATTGAAAAGTGCTTTACAGTTGGATGGAAGCACCCCGTTTCCCTTCCTGTCATCCTCTCCCTCTCCGTCTTCACTTTCCTCCCACTCTCCATGTCTCATCTGGAGTGTCATCAGCACCCACTCCGGTTGATGCCTGTTAATATGGCAGTGCTATTGTCTGTTCGTTGCTGCTGTCTCCATTGTTTGCTCTCACACTTGACAAATTCATCAAAGGAAAAAAAAACAAAATCGGAGAAAATAGCTGCAAATCATGCAGTTTTGCACAATTGACTGTGCAAGTCTGGCAGGGTAAGTCTTTGTCTTCAGATGACGCACGAAATGTGCGCTTGTGTAAGTTTGGACATGTACAATGTGTTCAGACCCTTAAACACAGCTGTAGTGCATCCCTGCGAGGGGAAAAGGAGGTTTGTGTTTTCTGTGTGCGTCTGGATTTGTCAGTGTACATTATGCTTACATGCATGTGTGTCATGGTATATTTGCATGTGTCTTGTGTATGGGGTATAAAAAAAGGTGCTTTGAATGGCTGTTTTGCCTTCAGGACAAAGAGAAAAAGGAGGAAAATAAACAAAACAAACATAAGGAGAAACATGGAGTAGGACGAGGAAGAATAAGGATGATGATGATAATGGACAGAGTAAAAAGGAAGATGCATTGTGTTTGTGTGCGCATTAGTACCTTTGCTCTGTGGAGGGTTCTGGCTGCGGTCTCGGAGGATGTTGATCTGGTAGACTGCTCCGTACGGCTCAAACAGCTCCTTCAGCTCCTTCTCTGACCAAGAGCGTGGGATCTGGCCCACGAACATCTTGATGGCATCCGGGTCTGGCTGATCCGAATGCTCCAGTGCCCCGTTCATCTTCCCGGCCGTGCCGTTACTGTTGGACAGACAGCAAGCAGAGCGTTAAGAGCTGTTCATGCAAACTCCCAATAACAGAGAAAATTCCTTTTTGATCGGAAGGTACAGCAGAAAGTGCAGCATATGTGGACTTGTTGCTAGGCGACTTTGGTTTGCATCTTTTCAATTGCTCCTAATACCATGTGACATTGGAGGGAACATATTGAAGTAACTCAGGTCATGCTGAAAAAAATATATCAATTACTTTCTTTTCGCTTACAGTAATTGCATAAAATGAGATCTAAGGAAGCGGTAATGGCAAAAAATGGTCAATCCCCACAGAGTTAGAGGGCTGAAATGAAGAATCACATATTAGAAAACCACATGATTTAAAAGTGGGCAGAGATTACTTGAATAAAGGAACTAAAAGAAATGCTATACATCACAAAAAACCAACACTAACTCCATATTCTTACTCTCATGTTAGTGAAAAAGCCCCTGAGAATTCCTGTAGGTCATCACAGTGACAGTGAACTTACAGAGAGAGACTATAAAAAAATTCAGAGAGCCTTCAATTCCAGTTTTACAGTCTGATATCCCTGAAGCTGGCAATTTTAACACATACTGACCTAACGCATCAGCAAGCTGACATTTCACTCTGATGCTAAATGTGGATCTTTGAAGGTAGAGCGATGGATAAGGCAGGTGTCAGCGACTCTACTCTGAAGGACTGAGCTGCAACTCAGATTCCATTCCTCTTATTTTACCGCTCAACAACAAAAGACAACACACAACTCTATAAGGAGCGCTTCTTTAGATTTTCTCTGCACAAATGCGAGATGTTTTGTGTATTTATGAGTGGCTGCCGGCCACCGTGCTTCATGAATGAATGCTGGTCCATGTTTGTATTCATGAATGGGTCGGGATAAGCTGTGTGCAGCGTGTTAATGTGGGGTTTTGTGTGAGGGATTAGGTTGCAGACCCAGTACAGTAAACCTCCCAGCCCTCTGAATGGACCCAGATGCTTACACACTGATCGGCCTGGTTTTATTTCCACATCTGGAATGCATACCAAATAGAGTTGAAGTGCTTCTACCCCTTTTCACTGCAGAGCAACAACACTTATCTTCACAAAACACTCTCGTCTAACCACGTGTGGGGAATGCCAACTCCGGCTAGTCTCTCTTTTTCTTTTTGGTGAATAAAGACGAATAAATGGCTTTCAGCAGCGAGGCCTGGTGGAGATGGGAATGGTACCCGGGCATGCGCGAAGCAAAGCGTGACAATGTTTTGAGGACAAACTCGTCCACATGGATGCAAACATGATGCTGTCAAGGCCTGTGGTCTATTTAAAATGGCCACGAACCAATTTGATGAAACCAAAGTCAATGAATGTGCTGCTTTATTGCTCTACTTTCCCTTTTGTTATTCTTGACAGGAGAGAGAAATAGCATTATCTTAAGAGGCCAAAACAAATCCAAATCCCAGGCTTGGTTGGCTGACAACACTAATACCACATTATAAAGCTCAGCGAGAGAAAAAGGAGTGAGGGAAGGAGGGAGGGAGGGGGAAGGCAGATATAGAGAAAGACTGAGAGGGAGGAGGAAAAAAAAACATCCAGACCTTTGAACGCGGGCCATCCATCTTTTGCAGAAAGAGCCAAGGCGCTCGGCAGAAACGCCCAATTCTTTAAAGGACTTAAAGGACATGTCAAATGAAAACGCCACAACTGGAGAAGGAGTCAACGAGCCAAACCAGCGCTAACAGTCCTCAGGGCAATAACCGCTCCTCGCTAATCTGTCCAATAAAAGGTGCAGGCCCGGGCGCCGGGGGAGCCCCGAGGGGTCGTGGCCGATGGGGGGGGGGAGGAAGAAGGGAAGCAGGGAGGGAAGGGCGGCGGCGAGTTGCTGCTGCCTCTACCTCGGGCTGATGTTTAAGGCGACTGCAGTGGACGAGCCGTGGCGGATCGATGGGTTCAGACTGCAGCACATCATGCCTTTGCCCTCTGGCACGCACGCACACACGGCTGATGTTTGTGTGGAAGCAAAGGAGCAGAAAGAGGAGGAATAACTGGAGACAATCCCGCATTGTTGGCTGTTTGTGTGCGGCTTGTTGGGTGGGGGGAGACGATACAATAGCCGGTGTCAGACACTGGGACACTGTCCACCCTGTGCTCCCTCCACCATTCACTCTGCCCGCTAAGACAATGAATAGCTTCACACTGGAAGCCGTAAGGCCTACGAATGCTCACAGAGAGTTCTTGTGGACTGTGTGCTCCGTCTTTTCCAGAGGTGGCTGGAAGCCGGTGACGCTCCCGACTATAAAGGAATGAGCGCCCCTGTGGCCAGGACTGACAAGGTGTTATTGGAGGCAGACTGAGCTTTAGTGTGTGCGTGCACATGTTTGTGCAAGCGTGTGAAGCTCAGCAGAAGTGTGTCCTGGGGCTCGGATTAAGCCGTTGAGTGGATCCACTCCTGCCATAGCCTCTCCATCTCCGTCCCTCTTTCCCACTTCTTCCCCTTCTTTTCTATCTCTCCCCCTCAATTTGAGCCAATTGTTTGCCTTAATGGCTTAAGTATTGCTTCCATCACTCTGGTCTCCCTGCAGCACAGGGCCGTGACTGAGGGTTGATCTACACTGAGAGCGAGTGTGTATGTGTGTGTTCAGCCACACAGCGAAAAAGTGTCTGGAAAGGTCTTTGAAGCAGCTGCTAAGGGCTGTTATTCCCACACCTCACACTCACATTAGACAGCAGACTTGTTCAACCGAGCTACAGCTGCAGCGTATTGACCATAAAACTTTATGATGGTTATCCGTTTATTCATGCATCATCTTTACAGCTCCTCAAACCTCCCCTCTGTAAAAATAATTGTTCAACATTTTGGAAAGACTAATTGTCTTGAGATCCAGCAGAGAGGTGAGAAAATCAATAGCGATCCATGTCTGTCAGGTTGTGGTTAGCCTAGCTTAGTGTTAAAATGGAAGGTACTGTTACAGACCGTTTAAAGTGAAAGTCATCCCCTGAAAGCTGTGTTTCGTATGTTGAATCGGGACTTACTGTATGGGTTGCTGGCCTGCCTCTAATGCTACTATTAGGGATTTTAGGTTGTGAATAGTGGTCTCTCTCTTCTATTCTCTGCACTGGATACGTTTGAGAAACTATCTCTCATCCCCCCTCCTGCCTGATAACATTATCATTTGTTGTTGCCAATTTTTTTACTGCTCCTTGATACACAGATTAGTCCAGCCTTCATAGTCGTAGGTCATAGATGTGGACTTTTGGTGTCAGAAGGAGCTGTGTAGGAACATGGATTAATGCATGCATCTTTGGAAAAACCTGAGCCAGAAATTCTGCAAAAGGCAGGTTTTAGAAAACCAAACATAATAAAAATTCCTGCAGAAGTAGTGACCGGAACAAGATTTAAACATAGACAAAAGAAAAGAAGCTCTTTAGATGATAAAAGCTATTTTTCAGGACTTTGCAAATCTATGAGGGTCTGATTCACACAGAACTATATTACTGGCTAACTGCTCCTTTTTTTCATTTGTGGGTTGTGAAACCAACACACAGCTGTTGCAATGGCCTGATTAAAACCAGAAATTCGTGGAAACAAGTCAGTTTGACTGAATTTGTTCTACATTAAATAAGTAGAGTTGGAATTAAACCCTGATAATGCCATTAAAATAGTGAAATTTGTCCTGTAATGAATTGAACTGCGTGATGCCTCTGCACACCCATCCCAGCTTCAGGGGTAAACCCAGAATTAACAGATGATATCTTTTGTTGAGCGGCTCTTTTTCTGATTTTAGTGGGCAATTTATTTAAAAACGTACCGGCTAAATGAATGTCCACAGGTGATCAAAAACATGCCCCAGCTGTGGCGCTGACATGGCTGCCTGCTGTGCAAATGCGTTTGGGAAATAATTGCCAGCCAGTGCCGACGTCTCATCAGTGGAAAATAATCAGAACTCTAAAACTGAAGCCAAAGGAAAAAGCTAAAGACTAAGATGGACATATGAGCCCTTTTAGTATGCATTGCTGCAATGGCCTAAAATACATGACATTGCTTTGTCATGGATTTTAAAAAGAAAAACGGACCGCAGGAAGCTCCATGGATTACATTCACTCCCTAACTGTTCTCTCTGCTGGCCTTGTTCACAGCTGGAGTCCAAGATGGGAATGTGCAGCATCCGACAGCGGGGAAGAGACAGAGGGAGAAGCAAGCAGGTAAAAGTGAAGAGAGGATGGATGCAGATGAGCCAGGGCTGGGAGTAAGCACAGCTCAGAGCTCAGCATGTGTTCCCTCGGTAACCGGGCACACATGCCAGCCACACACACACACACACACACACACACACACACACACACACACACACACGCACACACACACACACACACAGGCTCCGGTTCAGGCTGGCTGCACTGATCTCCCCGTCACTTCTCCCTTCTGTTTCTGCTCTAAAACACATCCTCTCCGACTCCCTTAACCCCACAATTTAAGCCCACATGAAAAAGACGCACCCCTTCCCTCTTCCTAGAACATTCACACCAACACACACTTCAGTGGGTTCGCAGAGGGGCCGAGCTGCCACATGATTCCACTCATTGCCGGGATGTTCTCGGGGTGTGTAACGGTCCTACAGGGGAACTAATCTTGTTGACAAGCAGAGTGAGAAACATCAGTTCCCACCCAAGGGAACACAGGGACCAAGGTCAACAACACATACACCTAAACACACATACATTCTCCAAAATGCTTTCAAATACACACAGATGGAGAAACCCGACATGCGTGCACACCAGGACATTTTCTGCTGTCAAGAAGAGAGTGTATGATCTAGTATATTATATCAAGCTACTGCCTGACAACACTAGTTTGGACAACATTTATTCTGTTGAGATGCTTTTACAGACTGGTGTTTAGTTGATGGAAAAAAGGTCCACAACCCATAAAGGAGCACAGGAGGAATCTAAGAAGACTATGAAATTAACGCACTTTAAGATAAAGATTGTTTTTCTTCTCAAACTGCAGAAGACATTTGTTCATTTTAACTATCTGGGGACCTAAAAATGGAAAAAGAAGGTCAGATAATCCCTTTTCAGAATTACAAGACATGCAATGCGGGATTGACAAAGTAATTTTTTACCATAATAGAAGATATTCAGTAACCTAATTAAATCAAAAGGATATGTAAACAATTTGTTTACATAGAAACAAGTTAATTTAACCCTTATTTTAGGTTTGCCTGGCTTAATGCTCCAAGATGGAGAGTGGGAGGAAGAGACTAATTTTTCTTTTTGAGGCTTGAAAGAGTAGCCGTACACTAAGCAGATGTCTGGTGAGGATAAGTTGACGTTAAATCTAAACTACAAGCAACACGATAGAGGAGAAAATAACTTCAGGCTTTTTACTTTGGAAGATCTTTCACATGCAAAAAAAATCTATTTAACAATGAAGGTGAGGGAACCCTTCGGATTCATTAACATCTAATATATTAAACTAAAAAGGGTGAGGAGCATTGTATTTGACACATTTAAACACTAAACTTTAACTGGTTCATTTTCTCAGTCTGAATGTTTGCTGCTGAACCAAACTAAAAAAAAAAACAAGATTAGCAACTTCTCCACATTACACACATAAAAGGCTTCATATCCTCCATAGAACACCATTTTATGAGCCATTTTGTTATCAACAGCATGAGGCAGATCAGTGACTTAAATGAGTGAACTATTAGAAGCACTTTAAGTTGTTCTCTAACTAACTTACAATGAGGTAAACTGGCTCCCAGGTGCCCTGTACAAGCCAAAGGAGGGATTGTGGTTCACTTTAACTTAACAACCCACATTTGGTGCAACTCCAGTGTATGCAGAACAGTTCCCATAATCATTATCAATATTTCCGTGCTGTAGGGTGAAGGGAGGGCAGCTTTGATGGAGCCGCTTTCTATGAATAACTGTGACCGGCTGAAAAGCCGGGGTCTATGTGATATTATTTGATTGCCTTTAAGCTTTGTATGTGTGTGTATGCATTTGGGGTTGCCATGGTGATGTGGCAGTACATGCGTCGCAGGGAAACGATCAGATAAATGTCACAGTTGCTTAATGAAGCTGCACCGGTGCCCTGATGCTCAGCTAGCTCTGCGCTAACGAGCTACTGCTCGCTGCCACCCGCTAATGATAGGAGACAGACACGCGCGTGCACACGCTTACTGTCTCTCATACAACACAGACCGAGATGCATCTCATTTTGATTGGGCTTTTCCACATCTTTCCCATGTAAGAAAATATCAGACATGAAAAACCAGAGTTTTCCAAGAATTAGGGATGTCTTTTTAAATGTTGCAGGCAGCAGTGTGAACAGGGTGATACGTAACAAATAAAGCCATCAAAGAGCCACATGAACATCAGTGCTCTTTCCTACGACACATCTAACAGCTTTTAAAAAAGTTGCCATTAAACAATGACGACCTGTCATCCAGCTCTACTTTTTTATCAATATTTGAATTGTAACTATTTGGTAAAAAGAACAAATTCCTTTGTCAAGATTTGAGAAATCTTGAGAAATAAAGTAAAAATGCATCTTTTATCATTGTACAATTAAGTCTAGGCAAATTCTTAATTATATTAAGAACTACCTGTACATGAGTTGGTTACTTACTTCTCTAGTGAATTCCAATGCATTGCATTGTTCTATTATGTTGCAACCGCATTTATTATTTATTAATTCAACATCCTGAGATTGTTGGGTATATTTTTTGTTTCATCCCTCCTTGTTTATTTTTCTTGCATATGACACCGCAATCTGAAAAGAGTCCACTTAAAATCAAACATGTATCAGCACGAGTGATGTAATCTGTGGTTTTCTTGTAGTTGTTGCAGCAACCAGCACTCGGCTAAGGTTGCCACTTAATGTGCTGATCCATAGGATCAGTAGCATGACATTTTGTGCTTGTCACAAGTTGTTTAAATGTTTTCTACCAAAGTAGCACTTTCTTACCCAGTGACTGATTATACAACAATGAGATTAACATGTTCAGGCTGATGCAGATAATTAAGAGAAATATCATATCTCATACTAACTCTAAACCAAACAATCATATTTTAGCATCATTTAATATGTGAGTTCTCAAAGCTGGTCCATTACAGCTCAAACTAACTGCAGTATTAAATTTTTTAACTCATATTTTCTTTCATCTCACCAAGAACAATGATGCTACTCATTAAAATAACCAATTTGTCTGTTTTCAGTCAGCACATCAGCTTTTGCAAATTGACCTCTGTCCCATGAAGAGTAAATTAGATTTGAATAAAAAAAGTTCAAGGCTGATTAAAAAAAACCAAGATATACAAGCTGATTTAAAAGGGGAATCGACCATCTAGCCATTGTGTTTAATGATTATAACTCTTTTAGAAAACATACAGCAGCTCAGTTGTGTTTACGCCTCTGAACCTTCTCCTCCACCGTGAACTAGATCAAAGCAGCAGCGCCAACAAAGTGTTACAGGTCAGGATCTTACTCAACACCTCTGCTCCTTTTCAGTTCAAGTACTTTTCAATGCTGAACAAACTGGATCCTCATAAACAAATAACCTGTAAAGACATCACAGCTGAGAACCCAAACAAACAGTCAACAGCAACATTAAAAAAGTTTTTTGAAAAGCATGTCGGCACTCGTGTTCAAGCTGAAGGTTTCTCCTCAAACAGCTTGCTGCTGATGAAAGAGCCTCTTTCAAACAGAGTTCATCTCTCATTTCACTGTTCGCGCCCCGTTTGGATGCATGTAAGATATTTATGTTGCAAAGGGAAACTTGAACTGCAAACTAGTCAACGCGTCACCTCCTCACACACATGCTGCAGACTTTCATGTATTCACAAGAACCTTGTGAGGCTGTCACATGGTGAGTCTCACTTACAGTGGAGCTGAGCCAACAACTGAAGGAAAGTGCTTCTCTGGAGTTGTGGCTCAGTCTGATGATCCATAGAAACATTAGACTAAAAGACTGTTCCTTCAATGCTAATTATGTATAGTTTAATTGACCTTAAATTTGTTGAATATGCAGTGTCTCAAAGAGAATGAATGGGATTAAGGAAGGTTCAGATCATCAGCCAAAAAAATGGTCATGATTGAATTTGACATGTTGTAAATAACACCAGTTGAAACATTCATTCTCATTTTGCATAAATATCTGTTTCAGAACTGGTTTTCAGCGAAAATAATTGTAAAATATTGGCTTATCAGCCAAAGTATCATGCATCATTAAAACCTTTTTTATTCCACAATTTCCCAGCTTGGGACGAATAAAGTACATCCATCTATCTATCTATCTATCAATCATCATTATTATTTACTACCTACTGACTTGGGATGGTTACTTCAGTGTTTTAGGGATTTCTACACTCTCACCTGGATGAATATGAAAAAAGAAAGTGCACATAGGTATACATTTTAAACGGCAGCAAAAATAAACAGAGTAAAAAATAGTTTGGGGGGAAAATGGAGATGCAAATGTCTTGGAGAAAATTAGATGGCTTATTTTCTTTAACAGTAAACACTGAAAGCATTTTAGAAACACCTAGTTAGTAAAGTTAGTTAAATTTATTTTTTTCTTTTTCTTTCCAGGGATATTTTTGTTCCTTGTTGCTTTTTCTATTTTGGGAGCTGTCATGTTTAATGTTCCAACACTGCATCATGTTACTATTTGTGCATCTAAACTACAACTGCTTTAAAACTACCAGAACCACCTACAGTATTCTGATCCAGGTTTTTCTTCTTCTTACAGAAGGTGAAAAGATCGTCAGCCGAGATGAAAAGTGAGAAAAACAATCACATTTGTTGTGTGAACACACTCCAGAAACACCTTAGCCTCGATGTGATCACAATCTTAAAACCTAAAATGAACTTAAAACCCTTTGAGATACATTTGACATCCAAAGGCAAGTGCATACTGGCTCTGGACAATATTAACAATCTAAAGTTTTCCTGCTTTCCAGAGACAGAAAGACCTGTCCCTATTACTTCTGCTAAAGACAGACGTCTTCTTGTTTTTAGTATTTTTACATTTGATTTGGGTGTAAATGATGAAGAAAGAGACATCTCTGGAATCTGCCATATAGGTTAAAAAGCTAAAGTGGCTGTTTAAGCCAGTGTTAAGCCTTTATCATTTCAATCCATCAGCTGCTCATTTCCTTCATCACATATCCATCTGAGTGTGTTGGTCCGTTGCTGGGCCTGACTTTGTTTGGAGCAATTTGTTTTGACAGACTTGTTGATTCCAGACTTGGAAAAACTGCATTTGTTCACAGACAGGAGGGATCCAGCTGTGGAAAACAACTAATGAACCTGCAGCTTTGGTAAACATTGTTGCTCTGGAGATAGAGTCTAACCTTTTTAAAATCAACTAGAAGAAAAGACCAAATCCGGCTGAATCCAACTATTTATTAAAACCTGCCGTCCTTTAGCTGGAAACTGAATGAGAAAAGAAAAAAGAAAATCTTTTCTTTGGTTTTCTCTTTCTTTTCAGCACAAAGACATGCTAGGCAAGGGTCACACACAAACCAGCATTTGCAAAAAATACTATTATAAGATTTTAAACTAATTCATCAGATCCTAATTCCTGTTAATAATTAAGACCCATGAACTCAGAGAAACAGGACTTGATTTAAAAAAAACAGAATCTCCTGTTCAGGATTTTGCTGTTTTGGGGTCTGTAATTTGGAAAACTTGCTTTCTTTGTTCCCTCTCTTCTACATTGACAGCGCAGCTCCTGGAATAATCTCCTTCGAATTATGCTTTCTAGCTCACATCAGCATGACCAAGAGTTTTCTGTGTGTATGTGTGTGTGTGTGTGTATGTGTGTGATAGAGGGAAAGAAGGGAAAAGGAATTAGAGCATCTTAAAGCCTCAACACCAGATTGGTCAAATCCAGGCAGCTGCAGCAAAATTTCCCCTAATCTTTAGCACACTTCCTCTCCTCACCCCCTCACCTCCTCCTCTTATCTTGTTGCTATGGGAACAGCGGTGTCAGAGGGGCCACAGGGTGAGGGTAGTTCAGGGCATTGTTGGGTGGTTGGGCGCCTCTTTGGATGACAGCTCTCTCACACGCAAACACACACGCACACACACACACGAACACACACACACACACACACACACACAC
>JAVQJG010092271.1:0-19160 GCA_036024015.1 Craterocephalus amniculus | reverse complement strand
TGCATCATGGGAATATTATTTAGAGTCATGTGTGACTGTGAGTGACATGACTCCATGGTGCTTCGTGGTCTGCAGCCTTTGCAGAAACCCTCACATTTACACAGAGGTGCTGAAGTCCAACTCTAAATTTGTTCTGATGTAGTTCAGGAGGCCTCCACCTCCACCTCGCCTCAGATCTCGGGAGTCATCTTCTATCTGGATTTGTCTCTCATCTCCACCGTGTCCTCATTCTTTCTCCCTCACAATTTATTCTTTTATCCATCTATCCTTCCTCACCCTTCTATATCTAATCATCCTTTATCCCTTCTCTAACCGTTCCATCCTTCCTTATTTCCTCCATCTCTATCTTCCCACATCCAACCACCCAAAATTTTCCTTCATCCATTCATTCAGCCTCATCACTCACTCTTTCATTCTTCCACCCTCTCTTCCCATCTATCCATCCTTCCATCATCCTCTGTATCTAAGATGAAGAAATGTCTCTGTTGCTATAAACGTGCTGCTTGATGGGAAAAAAGCATGCAGTGCAGCAGAGCATGAACCACAGGAAGACTGGTGTTCACCCATAACCACACACATTAAAGGCTGAGCACTTTAGTCAGATCACGGCTTCATTTGATGCTTTTTTTATCTTTCAGGTGTAAACACACAGCAAGCAGGACCCATCTAAACACAACTTTTCTAGCTTGATGGCTCATGATGAAACCACAGATAGAAACTCAACTCACTCCACTACTCAGGCAGGAACTTCCCTCCAGTCACGCCCGATTCAAGTTCCTTTGTTTTCATGAGGGGAAAATGCTGCAGCCAACTGTTAGATGGACTTTCCCGCTCCCATACGGACCCGAGATCTGACATATTGAATGCGAATATGAATATATGAATGTTCTTGGATAAAAAATAAATATTTTGAGTGACTTCTGCTGCTTTGATGTTTGCCTTTTTAACGTGGGAGTTTATGGGGATCTGCTCTGTTTTGGAACCAGCCCCCAGTGGATGCGGGGAGAACTGCAGGTTTTGGCTCACCTGCATAGGCTTTACATTTCTAAGCTGGCCAGCTGAGTGAGTTGCCATGGAGAAGAAAGTCTGGTTCTCTTTAGGCTACTGCTCTTCGACCCAACCCTGGATAAGGCAATTGGTTGCCTCACAAAGATCTTTATTCCAGTATCTGTCATACTGAGTCAGTCTTATGCCCTTACCAGAAACAGAAGTTAAACCATTAAACAGATTAACAAGACTTTTAGCCCCAGATCAAAGAAAAGTTCAGAGTGAATGAATGTAAACAGATTCCTCCAGCTGCAGACAGCTGTGTCAAGTTCATTCAGTCTTTTTCTGGTGTTTGTTAAACACAACACGGTTAAGTGTTGTGCGTAATATTCACAAAATTAGGGACATCCTCTGTCAGAGTGATGCAGAAAAACTATTCCATGCCTTTGTTACTTCCAGACTAGATTGTTATAATTCCTTACTTCAGCTGCCCATGATGCTTCTCTGGTACTGGTAGTGATCTACTTTGTGCTTGTGCCACTAACTGCATTTGCCACCTTCTGCCACTCATTTGTTTTCCTTTTTTACTTATTCTACAGGACAGACTTACAAGTAAAATGTTTTTTCTTGCCTCAACCTTGGACACCAACACCTCTATTCCACATTCCGTGAAATTCCTTTTCTTGCTTTTTCCCAATACCTTCTTAGTGGTTATTTGGACAGAGGGTGGAAGCCTGCATTGTCTCACTAATTTGCATATGTATTTATGGGCGGAGACAGGACAGTCCCATTGCACCATCAGCACTCTACTTTACCCAAATTGGGATGAGTAAAGGAAAGATGTGCAGCCACATGCATGCGCATGGTTTTATACATGTGGATTTTTTGTGTAGATCACTTTTCAAAATGTGTCCCTATGCACACTTTTAATGTGAAAGCTGCACATTCTTTTATTCATGATAAGGTACGTTTAGCTTCCATGCTCCAAGTGTTTGAAACAAACTCCCAGAAATAAATACATACTTTTTCTCTGCTACATTCACACTATTTTAATCTCAAGGTTTCTTGTAAAGTTCAAGTTTTCAATCTAATTTTTTTTCCTTTCTGTTATATTATAAATGCTTCTAATGTTTTCTGTAAAGTACTTTGAATTGACTTGTAAATGAAATGTGATGTAGAAATTAATATTCCTTGCCTACACTGAAAAATCCATCCCGGGAGATGCTGCAATTCCTGCTTGTCAACAGCAGAGGGCGTCCTGATGTCAGTGAGTACACAATGGTGTGATATGACATGAACGCTGTAATGACAGACTCTGCCTCCATCTATAAATTCCCTTCACACCAACAGTGTTTCTCCTCCACGTGAGGTGACGATGATGCTTGTGTGATTCATCTGTGTGGGGTACAAATGAATCAGGGACACTCTTCCTCCTCTTCATGACGTTCATTCTGGAGGAAACACCACAAACGGTTGGGGATATTCTGAGATTTAACTGTGCGAGCGTGTTACTCACAGGGAATACCTCTGTGGATGGAGGGAGGGATTAAATACCCAGAGAGGTATAATTGCTGCCAGGGAGCAGAGAGGGAGAGGAGTGACCCTACAGTGTTCATTCAGTAACAGCGCGGTTTGGGACCAGTAGAACCAAAACCAACAGACAGAAGACCAGGAAACCAGAGCTTCTCACCTGGAGGCCTCAACAAACTGGGATCAGATTATCAGGACAAAGTTCTGCTGTTGTTCCTGCTATAGCTCTTCAAACAACTGAAAAGAGGTTCCATCCATCAACCAGCTGACTGTCCTGTTGCTCTACTTTTACTTACTGTCAGGGTCTACTGTCAGAGTATGATGGTCATCAGAGTCTACCTTTAGACTAGTCAGATGCTACCATCAGATCGTCATCAGTCTCTATTCTCAGATTTGATTTTCAGTATTTACTCTTACATTTTACTGTTGGATTCCAGTAAACTCTAGTCTACAGTAAAACTCTAGAGTGAGATTACACCATAAGATTGCATCACCAAACTATAACATCAAACTACCATCAGACTCAACAATTGGATTTTATCGTTAGATTCTAGATACCAGGGCTATATTTTCTGTCCATAAACTACGACATACAGTGTGAGACGTCTTGGCATTACATTACAATGTGCTCTTCGTTTGCCATATTTCTCTTCGTTCCTGTATTCCTTCTGGGTGATGCCTCTTCAGCTATATCCTCTTCAACTGAGGTGGTGTCACGGTTCCAGGAAGAGGCACTACACTTGGACTGTCCATCTTGTTCTCTGCCTCACATAAGGAAGAACTCTTCTTCATTCGAAGGTCAAACTGAAATGGTGGAGGCAGTGAAGCGTCACATTCTCAACATGCTCCACCTGAATGCTCGGCCCAACCTGACACAACCGGTTCCTCGAGCTGCACTGTTCAATGTCATCAAAAAGTTGCATTTTGGTCACATTGCTGAGGATGGCAGTGTGGAGATCCAGGATAAGATTCAAGGTCCCAGGGAACCAACACTACATGAACCACCATCTGAGATAATCACCTTTGGAGAGGCAGGTGAGTCCAACAGTCAGTACACTTTATTTATCAGCTTGTCAACACTGAGACTGCTGACCCTCAGACCAACACACCTATCTGACAAGGTTTATTCCGCCCTTCCTCCCCACTCAGTTTTCTTTACTGTCTGTTAATGAGGCTACAGAAACATTTTGCTCATGTCTTACTTCCTCACTGGACAAACTTTATCCTCTGATGTAAAACCCAACTAGATAAAATCCTCCCAGTCAAGGGACCACATAACAAGACTCTGAGAAAAGAAGGTGGCCCAAATCAACCGGTACCAGTCGTTAATGTTCTACCTCACAGGAACAACCTTCAGAGTTTATTATTAATTTATGGTGATTCTTCCCAGCAGTGTATCAGAGTATGTCTGCAGGTTGGACAGCAGATTTTAATGATCATAAAGCTTTTTATCTCTTGATCTGATTCTGTCAGCGTATGCCAGCTCATAACCAGTAGCATTGGCCCTTAACTTTTGGGTTGCTTATGTAAATGTGCATGATTGCATTGGGCTATAAATAGTTGTTTGCTTTGAGAAACTCATAAAAGGGCCCCTCAAAGGTTTACAGGATTAGTGAACACCAACAAGGGAAAGTGATGGGATGGGTAAGCATACCAAGAGACCTCAGGCCGTAAATAATCTCCTCATTCAGACGAATGTTGGCCTCAATAATTATTTTGCAACAGGAGACAAAGAGGGCAGCACAAGTTGGGCGAGGGGGACCAGGGGGTGTCTATGAAAGTTACCTCGTTAACCACATTCCCTGAAATCAGGCCTGTTCTTTTTTTAGTGTCTCCCTCTATCTCATGTATATTTAGTGGCAGAACCTCCTGCTTTGTTGCCAAAGACAATAACTGTGTTGATCACCTCAAAAGGATGCTAGGGGAACTGGGAGTGCTGGTGGTGGTGGATGGGGTCAACCTTTTTTTTCACACTTGTCATATGTGATACAGGAGAATACTGAATTTCATTTCTCAAACATTTACAGCAGATATGCTTAAAATGTCTTCAACTACATTATGGACCAAATTAATGTGTTCCGTTTTCAGAAAGACTGATCGATCCAGATGATTGTTTTCAGAAAAACTGATGTCTGTTTTCTGCTACAGGAGATTCTCCAGACAAGGTCGTCTTTAACCTGGTGACTGAGGGCGGCGGCTCAGTGGTGGTGGAACAGGCGAATGTTTGGATCTTCCTGATGAAGTCTAAAGTGGTCCGGATGAAAAGGAAAGTGATGCTGCGTCTGCTTCAGCCCAATCAGAGTGAAGAAGGGGAGACTGCCGAAGAGTGCATATCTGAGAAGATGGTGGACACCCAACGCAGCGGCTGGCACATGCTTGCTGTTCCTCAAACTGTCCAGCAGTTACTGAGCAGTGGTGGCAGTTTGCTCCGACTGCAGATTTCTTGTCCACTCTGTGGCGAGGTAGGGGTCTCTCCCATCCTCACGTCTGCCAGAGGAGGACATCCAACAGAACGAGACCAGTCTCACCGACCCTTTCTCATGGTGATGCTCCGAGTGGGAGGGGAAACATCCCAGCAGAGAGTAAAACGAGGTCTGGAGTGCGATGCAAGAATCCACGTCTGCTGCAAACGTCAGTTTTACATCAACTTTAAGGACATTGGCTGGAGTGACTGGATTATTGCTCCATCTGGTTATCATGCCAACTACTGTGAGGGTGACTGCCCAAACCACATGTCGAACATCGGCAGCTTGTCTCACTCCTTTCATTCGGCGGTCATCAATCATTACCGCATGAGGGGCTACAGCCCTTTTCAGAACATGAAGTCTTGCTGCGTGCCTACTAGGCTGCAGGCCATGTCCATGCTTTACTACAACGAGGAGCAGAAGATCATCAAGAAGGATATCCAGAACATGATTGTGGAGGAGTGTGGGTGCTCGTAAGACTTCATCCTCTGTTTCCTGCACATCCATCTGTTTTCAGTGGCAGTTCAGATATCTTCCTGATAGAACTATGCAACCTGTGAAGCTCTTCTACTCCCATTGTCATCTGAAAAACATCTGTTCCCAGAAACTTGAAATGCTATTG
Source organism: Craterocephalus amniculus (assembly GCA_036024015.1). Taxonomy (NCBI): domain Eukaryota; kingdom Metazoa; phylum Chordata; class Actinopteri; order Atheriniformes; family Atherinidae; genus Craterocephalus; species Craterocephalus amniculus. The sequence continues at coordinate 13,556 of JAVQJG010092271.1, read as the reverse complement.
TTTCATTGAGCTGCTGGAGACAAACCTCCCTATTATTATCATTATTATTATTGTTGTGATGATGAATACGTTGAATATTCATCATCATATTCATCATATGTTAAATATAGATCCAGTGTGAAGAATGTTTTGTCAAACCAAAGACAAGATTGAGGATTAAAGTTTGGTCCTTTTTCCAAACTCAACATGACTGATGTTAAATTATTTAACTAGTTTAACTGGTTTAAATCTCATTGTATCAATTTTGTTGTTGCTTTATGTTAATCTTATCTAATTTATTTGTCTTTTTGTTATTAAACAAACTGTCCAGTATGATTTTGCAACTTTGTCTCTTTCATTTTAATTCTGAGCTTCAGGTGGTGGAGCTGACAGGTCTGATCGTGTCTGCATGTTTAGAGTTCCCTCCAAGGGACTTCATGAGGAGTTCCATTGAAATCTGAAAATGTTGTCTGCAATTCTTCTGTCTACTGCCCAGGCAGTTTTCAGCTAACCCTACCCTAGCGTTAGGTTGTTGGGATCTGAATACGTACATCTGTCTCTGACTGAGGACACTCAGCATCAGATCTGCGTCCATAAACGCAGTCAGGTGACAGAGGAACTCAACACCTGTCTTTTTGTTTGGAGCAGCAGACAGACTGGCTGCTGGCCTGTGATGTTAGTAAAAATTAAATCTTTGCAGAGCAAATAATTCATCATTACAAGGGTGATTCAGTACACCAAAAAAATAATAATAAATGATTTGATCTACTGGTGTGGTCACGAAATTAATTCAATATTTGTTTATATGTATCTCAAAGGGGTGATTTTATGCAAAATTGGCTTTTCTAAGTGCATGAAATTGTGTTTTGGGTTGTTTTCACTCAAGAGAAGAGCAAATACCCTCATAAAAAAACAATCCTGGCGTTGTTTAGAATCATTTAGTGCAGGGCTATTCAATTAATTTGGAACTGGGGCCAGTTCATGAATCTGAGGCAAAATGAGGGGCCAGAGAACATGAGTAATCACAATACAATAGCATACTTAAGGTGTCAATAGATTACATTTTTAAATGCAGAAGAACATATGCACATAAATCCACACGGACTCCTGCAATAACATTTGTCCAATTTCAACATAAATCAAGACACCTTAACAATCGGTCTAGGTCAGCCATATCACAGATATTTAAGGTTGCAGTTATCTAAGTGACAACAAATATAAATCGAAAGTGAATAGCATGTAGAGAAAAAAAATTATAACATAACGTTGCATAGTATTTTATCATTGCACCCAGTTTAGGTAAGCCGTATTAGCTGTGTTCACAGATTAATTGATTTAACTGACAACTTAACTTCCACAAACACAGAACTGCATGGTATGCAAATTTATAACCATGTAACAAACAGTGCATGGCACTTTATCAATGCAGAACATTTCAAAATGCTTTCAACAAACACTTTACCCATTTTAGCCCAGCATGAGAAAAGTAAATCACCAACACTCCATCAGTTGCTTTCTTTCATTTTTACTCATCTGGTCATATTTAAATTTAATCAAACACCTGGATATTCAGTACATTTGAACCATACCACATCAAGAAAAACTTAAGAATGAGATGAATGACATGAACTGCATCATACTGTTCTAAGATCAATAATCAGTCTTTGTTTCACTATCTCATCTCATTTGCAACCATTTGCCATTTAATGGAAGAAATGGCATTTTTTGACATAGCAAGAGCAGTGAAGTCAGGTGTATATGGTGTCAGGGCAACATGGAAGCAGTGTTACAGGTGCTGGACAGTGAGGGATATGTGATTGTGTGTTTTACTGGCTTTCATGTGTGAGAATGATGACTCACAAGTGTATATTGAGCCAAACATTGTCAGGAGAAAAAGTGCAAGACCCCTTGAATGTGGAAATTTCTCCTGGCTGACAACATGGATCCAGAATTTTTCAGAACCTGCCTGCTGGAATGACGGACGCAAGTCATCTGATGACTGAATCTCAATGAGTTCTAGTGTTTAAAAAAAATCATCAAATGATGGTAATAGCTCCTTTCCTTTCAATACAAAGTCTGCCTCAACATTCACACAGAAAGGATCCTTAACAAATCTCATCACTTCACTGGAGATGTTAAAATCATCAAACCTGGTGGCAAAGTTATTTTCCAATGAGTCAACAGAGCCTGACATCACCTCAGTAATTTGCAGGCCAGATTTCCTGGGAAGTGGAGGATCTTCCCCTGACAAAGATCAGCAGAGAAGAGTGAGAGCTTTCTGAGAAAAGCATGACATTTTTACGCAAGTTCTGAAACTGTTTTATATCTGCCCTGCAACTCCATGTTGAGCAGGTTCAAATGATGGAAAAAGTCACTCAAAAAGCAAACAGTGGCATTAAAATCACCATTTTCCATCAGACAGAAACAGATTTTTTCAATTTTGAAGACTGGAGAAACACTAGAAACTCCTCTCTTAGTTCACAAAAACGTTTCAATGCGTTTCCTTTGCTAAGCCATCTAATGTCATTGTGAATGAGCAAATCTTTGTATTCAGCAGACATGTCAGACAAGAGTTTGCGGAACAGACGGTGCTGTAAACTGGAGGTGCAACGGATAAAGTTTATAATTACCATGACAGAGTCCATGGTCTCTTTTTACTCACCACTGAGTTTGGCACTCAGGAGGCTTTGGTGTATGAGGCAATGTAGAGATCTCATCTGTGGATCCATCCTCGCAGCAAGACCCTGATTGACCATCGAAGGCGCACCATCCGTCACCAAATCCAAGTTGTTCTCCTCAAAGAAGGCAGCAATTTTACTGACTAAGATCTCACCGGTGGTCTGCCCCTCCAGGGCAATTAATCCAAGCAGATCCTCGAGAAAACTCAAGAAAATTCTTCATCGAAAAATCGCACATAGAGGCACAGCTGCACAAAATCACTGTTATCTGTCAACTCGTCCACTCATTGCAGATTGAGCATACAGGATTAATATCGACAGTGATGAAAGCATATTTCTCTGTCCACTCGTTGTTGAACTGCTGGTTCTATGAGTCCACTTCTCTTTTTCTTAAGGTAGAAAAGGGACATTTTATCTTTAGCCAACTTTCATCCTTGTCCGGGCGGTCGCAGTGTAGCACTAGAGTAGACCCCAGGGCTTAATTTGTGCCGGATCCCGATCCGGTACCTCCGAGATTGGATCTGGAACCTGTCTTATCGGATCCTCCCCCCCCCCGCCCGTGTAAATAAATTTAATGAATTGACGAATGTTTTACATTTAGAAATATCCTCATAACCCTCATTGAGGCTACACCAAAATATCAGAAAAACCAGGGGCCTGTACTATGAAGACTATGAAGACTTTAGGGTTAACCCGGGATTTTCCGTCCTACGATGCTGGTTCACTTCTGATCGGGGTATATCACTTATGCTGGACGCCTAACTTCGTCTGGACCAGGTTAAGTTCTGGATAAGAGATCAGAAAGTGCCATCCTTCTGACCAAGTCAGTTAAACTCCACCAGGTTTGCTTCTCAAATTATAAGGTTAATAATAATTCTCACATAAAAATACAGAAACAGGACTTTATAGAACAACAACTTCTCGCGCTGTCACAGAATTAATATTCCTCCAACATAAGTTTACCCGCTCACGCAGCGCGCTGAGCCGCAGAGAAGTCATGAAGCTAGAAGCAGTCATAGGACGCAGACCTCTCCACGTTATTTTATTTACTGCCAGTGACTGTGGGGGTTATTTTTAATTTAACTCCACTAAAGGTAAAACTACCCCGGTCTCCCCTGTATATAGCCTATATTTTTTTTAATCCTTGAATAATTAGGCTATCCGGATCACTCCAAAAATCTAACAATCTAACTTTAATTATGTCGGTAACAGTCAAACAGAAGGAACAGGAAAGGGAGGAAGCTGTGTTAAACGTCTGTCATAAAGTGATCAGGGTGCTTTACGTTTATACTGTCCGATTAAATAATAATGAAGCCTAATCTGATAAATTTGTACATTTATAAAGTCTGAAAGCTGAAGCAACAGTGTTGTTTTTGGCCTCATAATGGGTATAAAATCTTTATATTTCTGAGTAATTGCCTGCGCTCGCTCCGCAGCCTGCAGGGAAACCCATTGTTGTTTGGTCAGACGCTGCAGTGGGGGTGGGGGGGTGGCGCAGTTCATAACTTTTAACTTCCCGGATCCGACCCCACTCTGCGATCCGGCACCTCGCACTTTACAAATTAAGCACTGACTACAACAGAGCTTTTATGTATAAAAACACAATATATATTACATGTTATCATCCAAGCATGATTTGCGGTAGCGACAGCTTGACTTGCTGCAAGTTTTTCCTCTGAGGTTCTTCATGGCGATGATGTCAAGGAAATCTGCTCAACTGTTCACATGACGATCAGAAATGACCGATACCTGGGAGTCATCAGATCATTGGAACAATCAGGTCTGACAGGAAGCCGAGAGCAGCCGTGCCCACATGTTTTTATGAATCAGATATATGGGTCTACATCAGAGAAATGACAGAACTTATTGTTAATTTCTTGCATAGATAGATAGATAGATAGATAGATAGATAGATAGATAGATAGATAGATAGATAGATAGATAGATAGATAGATAGATAGATAGATAGATAGATAGATAGATAGATAGATAGATGTTTTGTTTTGCAGCAGAATAAATAGTAGAGATGCACAGTTGCTGGTTCTTTTCCCCATATTTCCATGTTTCTCTGATTCCTGCAGCTTATTTACATCTCAATTCACATTCTGTAGTTTGAAGTCCAATTTGTATTCACAACCTGTGTCTGTGTGCAGCTGCAGAGGCAAGACATGCGGATCAGCAAAGGAGTTGGCTTCTTGAAGGATGAACTTAGAAGAAAAGAGCAGGAGTGTGGTAAATAAGAAAACTGGAAATGCTGTTAGTGTGACAGGACGGAAGCCAGTTCAGCAGGCTGAGCTAAACGCTGACATAATTGCATCATTAATAATGCCATTTAATTGAACCTTAAACCCACGATTCCAACATCTATTCATGCACCATTTTCTTCTGATTAGCCGAGGTGGATGGTAGAGATAACAGAAGGGAGGGAGACCCAGACTCCCCTTTCCCTAGTGACACTCTCCAGCTCCCGCTGGGGACCCTGAAGCTCTCCTGGGCCAGAAGGAAAAAATTATCCTTTTATACCTGAACCCCCCCCACTGCCCAAAAAACAGGACTCATCCAGAAAATCTACAGGAGGAGGCATCCTAATGAGAAGCTTGAGCTTTCAGCTGACTTCTTTCAGTACGGACTAGCTGTGTCTTTCCCAGACACTAACAAGATCCCAAGATACTTTCCGCTCCTGCTTGAAGTACAGACTCATTCCCAAGCCAGACGGAGCACTCCGCTCTTTCCAGTGACAGACCATGGCCTCAGACTTAGAGGGGCTAACTTTCATCCCTACTACTTCATGCCCAACTGCATACCAACTGCTGCAGATGTTGGTCTGAGGAAGCCAATAGAACCACAGCATCTGCACAAAGCAGGGATGAAACCCTGCGATTCCCAAACCAGATGCCCTCCTCTCCATGACTGCACCTAGAGATTCTGACCATGAAGACCCTGCAACAGCGACTCCCTCACAGGATTCCCCCAGGGATCAGAGACTTTCTCTCCAATAGGCACACTAAATATCACAGTACAAATCTGGTAACAGAAACACCTACATTTAGAAAAACACATCAAATATCGATAAAAGGTTTTTACCGTCTCATCAGGTGGTTTTTCAGATGTGTCGATATACAGGTGCTAACCAGAAAATGTGAATATGCTGGAAAAGTTGTTTTATTCAGGCAGTTCAACACAAAAGCTGAAACCAATACATTTATATACTAAGTACATATCCAAGGGTTTACTTTCAGAGGCCTGACATTTTTTAATTTGAAATAGATTTTTTATTGATTCTAAGAAATATGACATTTTTCTGAGTTTTTTGATTTGAGGTTTTCTGAAGCTGCAAATCCTTATCAGCAAAATATAAACAAATATGTTGAAATATATGGATTTGCATACTATTTGTTTATATGTGCACACTTTATCTTTGAAGTTAAGTTACAGGTACCACTCAGAAAATGAGATTATCTGGAATAAGTGCCTGCATTTCTGTAACTTAACTTCACAGATGAAATGCACATATACATACTTCATCTGTGAAGTTAAGTTACAGAAGTGAGAAAGTGTTTTTTTTTCTCTTTATATGCTACCAGGTGTCACGTAGGTGGTCTGTACAAACAAAGGAGAGGAACAAAGGAAACCCTTTGAAAATAATTAAAGAGAAAAATATAACCACCACTCATGGTAGTTCCCACCATGAGTCCGGGTTCTGGCAGAGACAGAGATCTGGTGATCTCTGAGGGTTTGTGGGGGAATCTGGAAACCGTGAAACAACCCAGGAGTCGTCATGCATGATGTCCATCCAGACGTCAGAGGCCTCAAGACAGACCCAAGATCTGCACCGATTTACCTGTGAGTCTGTTCTGATTGGCTGGTAGAGGTGGTGTGGGGTTTAGAACATCATAAAGGTTCCTCAGCTGGTATTTTAGTAAGTGACATGATGGCAGGAGGTTTAATGCACAGAGAGTCCTGGATCTGCTCTTTGAAAGTCTTTCAGCAATTTGTATTAACTAAAATATCTTCGCATGATTCTGGATTTGATGTCTTTTATTGAAAAGGACATTGTGCTGGTTGAGCGCAGATGTTTTCCTCTAAAACAACTGATGTGAAACCTAAAGAAAACACAACCCACTTCTGACTCAACATTTATTTCATACATTCATTATAATGAAACAAGCTACTGAGGCTTTTTAGATCTTAAGATTAGGTCTAAACTGTTCCTATTACATGTTTGGACATGTTTGGTATGGGTCAAAATTAACCAGAAACATACTGTGGAGGTTTAGATTTATAACAATATTCAAAGGTTTAAAGGAATGAACAAACAATTACATTGAATTAGATTAAAGAAAAGAAAATCCGGTTTTATTGCCAGTAATGCACAATGACACTTGCCATCACATTCCTGGGAATGGTGAAAAGTGAAATTGTTTCAGCACAAGGTTGGCTGTAGACGAAATGTGACGTCATACTGCAGATGGAATTACACTTCTAGTTTTTCACAGAGACATTTTTTAATTCCTTCAAGGAATTTTTGCCCATTTAAAGGTTTAGTCTTTATTGTTTTGGTTTTTAAATGCCTCCAGATTACAAAGAACAAGTTTCTAGTTGAACTTAAAGTCTTTGGCTTGAACCAGACACACCTTCTTCTTCTGCTGGTGTGAAGGTGTGTCCGGTTCAAGCCAAAGCAAAACTGATGAAAAGAATTATGGTTGTATTTTATGTCCTCATTTGTGTAAGAATAAATTCAAAATAGAAAGTCAATATTCATTTTCCGTTTTTCAATTTCAAAAAACAGAAGTTGACTTATTTCCCGTTTTTTGTTTACCTTACTGCAAACGAAAATTGGATATCAGATGCATTTCTGATTTTGGTTTTTCGATAACATGAGAAACTGCAAAGTACACGGACCATCATACTGTACCTACTGAATCTCTAACAGTTTCTGTTAACAGCTTAAATAGAGTACAGCAAACATATTTAAAAACTTTCATCAACAGGTAGCTTCCAACTTTCAAATCTGTCTTACAGTTTTATCTTATCAAACTTCATACTTAGTGTTTCTCTAGTCTGATGTGACCACTCAAAGCACTTTTACAACCCACATTCACAGCATTTCTTAGTTAATGTCAAGTGTTTTATCCGTCATGCATGCATTCTTGCCCTGATGACCCCACTGGACTGAAGCCAGAAATCGATCCGCTGACCTTCTAGTTGGTGGGCGACTGCTCTTCCTTTTCATATTACATGGAGAATAGATCAACAGCTGCAAGAAGGAAAAAAGCTCCATCTAATCAGTGTGGTGGAAATCTGAAATAAAGCTGCAAGTTTGCTTTTGTGTGTGGGTCCTGTCACTGCGTGCCTCCGACTGATCATGCGCCCTGGCTACTTGGCCACAGGAATATCCCTTTGCCTGACTGGCAAGCGCGCATGACTTTCAGCTGGGAGGTTGTGGGATCGATTCCCGCCCGGGCCCTCTGGTCTTCCTGCCACACTTTAAACAGAAACCTTTGCAAAAAGATTAGACAAACAGGTGCGATGCAGTCTGCATGTTTTAATGCACAAAAGGAGAGTCAGTATTTATCTCTTCCAGGTGAACTAATATGTTTTTATCCTATATGTGTTTAAAGGAGGATTTGCTGCATCCATCAGCTTGTATATAAACCTTTATGCTAGTACAACAGTATTTTATTTAAGGAATACACTTAAACACTTTATTGCTTTATCATATTTGAGAGCTTTCAAAAGTACAGTTGTGAAGGAGTATTTACATACCCTGGCAATATGTGTCATTTTTTTGGGACATTTTTAGTAATGAGGAAAAAGGTTTTCACTCATGGTTAGTGGTTGATTAATTGTTAAACACTAGTGTTTACTCTTTTTAAATCATGACTACAGAAATTACCCAAATGACCCTGATGAAAAGGGTTGTTAAGGGTCTGGCTTTCAATACAGCCAGGAAAAAAACTGCTCCAATTATCTACCTCACACAAGGACAATATGAAGAAATAAACAAATCAATGTTTTCTGTTTGAAGTCTGTGGGTTTCCTAACATCTTACAATTTATTTATAGTTTTATGTTAATATTTATAGTTATAGTTTATAGTTTCTCTGATTAACATGTGATTAAAGGGGAAGCTCGGTATTTTGTAACCTGAACTTATTTTCTAGCATGAAATACGAACATTTATTCACCCAGACAGTTTTGGTGTAACTTGAACTCCTTTGGGATATATTTAGACCCACCCGCGATCAGCGTACATTCAATATAATGGGATTGAACGGGGCCAGCTCATGCAGCCTCTAAATACGTCAATTTGTGCCACAAAACTCCTTCATTTCACCAATGTGTTGTGGTTGCTGGTCCGATCCCTGCGATCCATGCAGCTTGGAGTAGCTTTGTGCTGATACGTCGTCATTTACAGCCAGTAACTTGAAGTGGTGGCTTCGATGATGTCACTTCCAGGCCGCACCAGTACCTGTTGCAAAACACTGAACTTCTCCTTTAATCTGGACACGTTTAATCAGCTTACAGCCTTAGTAAAAATACAAAAATGATCTGTGCCTTATTTTTTTAAAAGGCTACAACATGAAATTTTCTACTAGACTTCTCCCCACACAGATCTACATAACCATCTCGGCGGGAGATGATAGTTTGATTCCAGTAACTGAACAGATGTAAAAGGTCCTATTAAATATTGGATGTTCCACAAATTTCAGAGACAAGCCACTGCTTAACACCTACTGTAGTTTGTTCATGTGCACAGGTATGGGATGCAAGTTATGGCAGCCCTCCCACTGCTGACCACCCAGTTGCAAACCCTGGTCAAGCTAGAAGCCTGATGCAGACATAACCATGCTGCCTTTGAACCAAGTCTTTGTAGTACCACCATGGAACAGCTACATTTCCCAGAATAACCAGTGAGCCGGAGTGTAGGTCACGATTCATTAGAAGGACATGTTGCCAGACAATCTCTAAGGTGAAGAAGGCCAGTCAGGGTGAAACTGTTGACAGAAGCACCTCCTCAACTATACCTGGTGCACATCCTGTTGACCTGCAGAGCTCTAGCGGGCACCTGGGAAGAACTTCTTCTGCTGACCAGAACCATGGCTCTCAGTGACATGCTAGTGGATGGCCTGGGAGAAGTCTTTGCCTGCCTCGTGGTTTTGGCTGAAGGTGCTGTAGGAGCCAGTAGGCAACATGCCATATATAAACATCCTGTCAAACCTTCCAACAGACACAGGACGGAAGCCACCCAGTTGACCACCTGACACAAGGACAGTCCCCAGACCATGTTCAGACCAGACAGTCCAGAGGGGTGGGTCCCTGTGGTCCAGAAGAGACAAGGTCATCGATGGCCTGGGCATCAGCTGATCCAGCCTCAAAGATGGTGGTAGGCATAGTCCACTGAGTTGCTAGGGAGAGGGTCAGATTGAGAAGATGAGATTAGTGTACTTGGCATTCATCAGCTGGCTGGAAAGCATTTGTATTGTCCTCCAAGTGAGCTATGCATTACATCTACCTGTCCCATCCTGGGGTCCAGCACTGGATTCTGCCACAGGCTCATACATAACAGGGCTCACATTTGCTGCCCCTACCGGGCCTGCGGATTAAGACCCTGCATACGAGGTCAAACCAAAAAAACGTCAAGCTCAGTCAACTGAACACACCATTTTACCATAGAGAATCATAGCCTACCCTTCAGGGGGAAGCCACATATTGTCGCCAACCAACAAGGTCAAGAGGGAAGCTCTGAAGCCATGATGAAAAGGTGAAACAAGAAAAGAGACAATAAAATGGTCAACAAATAGCTCCCAGCAGATATCTGGAAATGCAGTTTTAGAACAAGACACATACATCAGGAAACACCCTGCAGTCATCATGGTGAAAACCAGCAGTGATGATCATGGAAAAGGTGAATGTTTATAAATGTAGCCAGAGAGCAGCCCTGACCAATCAGAGGTTAATTGCCAAACATGGCTGATGTTGAGCAACTATCAGGAAAAGTTGATTAGGCCTTAGGTACTACTTGATATGAACACAGATACTTGTTTCCTTTTGAACATTTATGGGCAGTTTTGTGTTAAGCTTTCAAATAAAACTGCTTTTAGTTAATCCACACCAATCTTCACATCTAATGGCTTTTTAAAATCTTCTTTAAACTCAGATTAACTAGTTCCAAACTTCAAACTTCACTTTATTGTCCCCTGAGGGAAATTTGTTTTGCAGGCAGGTAATACATATTAACATATAAAAACACATAAAATCACATTCACACAATATAAAACTGGGTGGAACTTAACAAAGTAAATTCAGTTGTATGGTGCCTTGTGTGATAAAGGAATTTTTCACCCTGTTTGACCTCGCCTTTGGTAGTCTGTACCTTCTACCAGAAGATAAGAGCTCAAACCCGTTGCTGAGAGGGTGCTCATGCCCTGGGCCTTGGAGTGTACCCTTCTGTGATGACAGGGCTGGCAAGCTAACTCCAATAATCTTGCTTGCAACCAGTACAATGTTTTCCAGCCGCTTTTTGTCACCTGTTGAGAGGCTACCAAACCAGGAAACAATGGCAATTGTCAAAACTGATTCAACTAATGAATGATAAAACATTGTCATTAATGTACTACACACCCCAAACCGATTGAGCCTCCGGAGGAAATGCAGTCGCTGCTGTGATTTTTTATAGACAACATTTGTATTTTTATTAAAGGACAGCTTGTTATCAATAAGCACAGCCGAGTATTTAAAACTGGCCACACGCTCAACAGTTTCACTCTTAATCACTGTTGATGGCACTGGGTTAAAAGTCCTTCTAAAATCAATACACATGTCCTTAGTCTTTGTTACATTCAGCTTTAAGGAAGAATCATCACACCACTAAATAAAGTCATCCACCACTGGTCCAGGGGCTGCGTCCTTTCCCTGTAACAGACTCACAATGACTGTGTCATCTGCAAACTTCAGTATATGTCTGTCTGGGTGAGAACTTCAACAGTCATTGGTATACAGGATGTATAGAATAGGTGAAAGGACGCAGCCCTGTGGAGAAGCAGTGGAGGAAAGGAGGACATCAGACCGTGAGCTGTTCACTCTGACACACTGAGGTCTGTCTGTTAGGAAATCTAAAATCCAATCCGATGAGACTGGGATGAAGGTTGAAGTTTGATAACAATTTGGAAGCTAAAATATGAGGCTGGATTGTATTAAAAGCAGAAGTAAAATCTAAAAACAATAAATGAGCATGGGTAGCTTGGCCGTCAAGATGTTTAAAAACAAAATTTAGAAGTGTTAAGGCCGCATCATCCACCCCCCTGTTATTCCTATAAGCAAATTGTAAGGGGTCTAAGATGTTCTCCACAGCTTCCACCGGTTATCTCTTAATGAGTTTCTCAAAAAGAGAGAACTGGTGGAAGCTGTGGAGAACATCAAACTAAAGAGTCTGACAAAGGTCTAAGTCAAGTTTATTTATCAAATTTTTCACATCACATGTTGCTTTCCAGGCTTTGTGTACTACTGTTGATTTACAACACCTGATAATTAACTTTTATTTATTATCATTCTTGATTTCTTGTTCTTGATTTTTTTTTACACCTTGCACCGTGAATTGTCTTGTACACAAAATGTTCTATACAAATGAGCTTGCTTTGCCTTGGCTTAACATCCCTGGTAGTGGGGTATGTGGGATAAAGTCCAGGGTCTGTCCTGGGTGGAAATAATCAGAACTTTGGGGCAGTGGTATTGCTCTGGTGCAGCTTTGCATCTTCTAGTGTCCCAGCTTCTCATCAATAAGCCTCCCTTAAGGTTGCCTGAGTTATCGCTTCAGACACCATCAAACAAGCTAAATTACAGCATAGTGACACGTTCCTCATTCTCAGTCTGTTTATTCTCATGGCCTCAAGGCAGTAACAAAAAACAGACTGAGGAAAGGGTGAAAGTTTAAAAGAGAAATGTGCTTTTCAGAAACACAGAGAAGAGGACCAGTAAACAGAATAATTTAAAATATGTCCCTTTAGTATTTTCTGAAACACACTGCTGGCCACTCATTAAAAATGCCCTCATCTTTCTTTCCTTGCCTGATGGCCTTGTCTCAGCGTAACGTTGCAGCTTATTGATTATTAAGTAAATGGACAATTAAAGACGTGAATCAGGTTGTAACGGAATGATAACATTTGTTGCAGAAATTCTAAGTTTTAATTTTTTTTATTGTAATACTCCCTTGAAACTGCAAAACATTTACCAACACATGCTCCTTTCAATCAGACAGTCGAAGACTGTCAAAGAGCAAACTATTTGCAATTTCCAAGAAAAAACATATTAAACTGAATTATGTCCATCTGGAGCTAGAACGGTGGTGCACGGTGGTGTGGTGGTTAGCTCACAGCCTCACAGCAAGAAGGTTGCTGGTTTCAGCCCTGACTGGGGAGAGGTTTGAACAATGACCTTTCTGTGTGGCATGTTCTCCTTGTTTGTACGTGGGTTCTCTCTGGTTTCCTCCCACTATCCAGCAACATACATGTAAGGTTAAATGATCACTCTAAATTTTCCCTTGGAGTGAATTTTTGTTTGATGCTCCTGTGATGGACTGGCGACCTGTCCAGGGCAGACCAGCATCCTGCCTGCGAATTGCTGGAATCAGCTCCAGGGTTCCAGCATTAGACTAAAGGCCCATTTATGCACGACTTAGACAGGAGGACAGTTTTATTGATCTCTTGTGTCAGCAATGTAATGTGGTCCGTTTTCAGGGAGCTTATCCATCGGTTGACAGAAAATGGAGCAATACCACGAAATTTTGGAGGGTCAGTGGTGAGCAGAAACAAAGCATTGAAGAAAAAGAAGAAGAATGGTTAGGGAAATATGCAGAAGAAGAGTGAAGTCAAGGACAACAGAAATTGTGCATTTCTTTGGA
>JAVQJG010092267.1:0-16847 GCA_036024015.1 Craterocephalus amniculus | reverse complement strand
ATGTATGTATGCATGTACATGTATGTATATATATGTGTATGTATGTGTGTATGTACATGTATGTATATATATGTGTGTGTATGTACATGTATGTATACATGTACATATATGCATGTATGTATATATGTATATATATATACATGTTTATATGTATGTATGTGTATGTTCATGTATATATGTGCATGTATGTACGTACATGTACATATATGTATGTATGTGCATGTATGTGTGTACGTACACACATATACATACATATGTGTGTGTGTATATGTATGGAGGTGAACCAGTGTCATCTTCGGCATGTCACTGTTGATAATAAGATCAGCACAAGAGACATTGAACTGCTAGCTTCCTGCATCGGACCTGAACAAGCCTTTCATTGAAGATCTTTATTTCCAGGAGACTGTAGAATGAGAGCACTACAATATTGAATTTCCCTTTGGGGTCAATGAAATACTTTTCATTTCACATACATACGCTTATATATACAAATACATGCATATATACACATACGTATATATTACAACTCAGTAGTCTCTAGGGATAAGGGTCAACATAAGACAAAAAGGTGTAGATTTACGCTATTTACAATCATAAATACAGACAAATCACTAACAAAAGACGGCAAACGTGAACTGTGTTGTGTGTCCTGGCAGGTCCATTTCATGAAGCCCCTAGAGGTCCCCAAGGCGTGCTGCGCTCCCACGAAGCTCAGTCCCATCTCCGTCCTGTTTTATGACGACAACAACAACGTCATCCTCAAAAGGCATCGCAACATGGTGGTTAAGACCTGCGGGTGTCTATGAGACGAGGTCAGCTCCTCCCACAGCCCAGTTTAAAGACGTTTGTCTGTGAAATCGGACATGAACTCTTGAGGGCCAGATGTGTCAACGGTGTTTTCATTACAGTAAAAATCGGGCACAAATAGTAGTTAAACCCGCCTTATTACCAGGAGTAGCAGGACTGTAGCGCACCACTGGGGGGAAAAAACTGAATAATGACCTCATGTTGCGCTGCTACTTACACTGAAGATAAAAAGGTTCTGTGTTGGTTTGAACCTTTTATTTGTTGGATTAGACGGATTAGCTGTGTCCCAATTCAAAAGCCCCCAAATTTTTTTGGCAAAGGTTTTCTGCTGGTGCATCTTCCGCTGCCTTGTTATCCTATGACGACCTCAAACCGCTTTCGTTATGATGCAGTTAGCACAGCTGCCTTTTCTGTTCAAATACCCCTTAAGCAGCAAGATCAAATTAAAGTATTATGATGAAAAGGGATATTTATGTTTGTAGTAAATTTCCAAAGGTCAGTTTTACTTCACATTGTGCTAAAACATGTTAGCAGCAGCTTTCAGCTCTTAGAAAGGCAAATGATACCAAGGTGGACCCAATTTCCTCTCATGATGCCTTGTTCTGAGAGAAAACTAGAAATACAGTTTAGATTCATGGTATTCAGAGAATAAATGCATGTCATATTTAAAATTGTAAATAATTTGATCAAATCTACCTTGTTTATATTTGGTCCAAACTTTTAGATATTTAATCTGTTTAATAACTAATTTGGAAAAACTGACAAATGATTATTTTGTACAATTATAATGCTTACTTTAAAAATAAAGATCTGTAAAAATCATGTCATTTCTATTCAGAAAGTTAATACATTACCAGTTTACTGCTCAAACATTCACAGAGCAACTAGGGGGGTTTTAGTGAGATTTCTGCAGAAGTTGACAAGTTTGGATCCAGATGTGATGGAGCAGGGAAGCATCACAAACCTGCTGGACATTCCTGCAGTAGATGAAGACAGAAGTAAAGGTCTTGGATGCCAAAGACAGTCCTGAGGAATGTTCCAGAAAGTGGGTTGTGAACTTCAGAGTTATTTCACATTCCTTTTTAACATGGGAGTCTATGGGGAATTGCTCTGTTTTGCAGCAGCACCTACTGGAGGAGGGGGGAACTGCAGGTTTTGACACTTCTGCATAGGCTGGAGGTTGGTGCTTGGGTAATACTTTCCGCTCTCGAACAGAAACTGCTTCCCAGATTGCTCTGAAGGACAAAATAAAACATTAAATTCTTTGTTTCAGTGTTTGTGTGTCCTGTCTGCTTACAACAACCTTTTCATAAAAATAACCCCCGTCAAAAAGTCAGCCCACAAGACCAGTCACATTAAATACGCTGTTCAATTTATTGAAAAAAGGGTAGAAAAAAAATTACAGTGAAAGCAAATTTGGTTAATTTCTTAAAGAAAAAAATCATTTTGTTAGTACTAAATGATCCAACGCTCAGTCCTTGGGGGGGCTTATTTGCATCTCTGCAAACTACAAATGAAACCGATGAAGACAGCTGCGTGGCTTTAAAAGAAAAAGTCGTCCCGGTTCATCTGAAGTGGGCTGCGATTATTGCCGAGGAAGGACGACAGAGGAACGAGTGGAAGAATGTGAACAGAAAGCTAAAGTTGCAGAACGGTGCATCGTGAGGTACGGTTGTAAGTTGCTGAGTGAGGACACCTGTGGAGCAGCACAGAGGAGGCAAAGCTGTGGACTCTGAGGGGGGTGTCTCAGGAGATAATATCCATTTTTAAAACAGCTATATAAATCTTACGGTTTTAGTCATGCATGTCTTTTAAACCTCGGGGAGCGGTGCAGTAGCGGCACACCTGGCGGATGTTTCTAACATCAGCTCTTCCCATCAAAAGTCACAATCGTTTCTTTCAGTGTAAGCCGACAGGTTTCAGGAAAACTCCCCCCTCATCTGGAATATAAGCTACACAATAAATATTTATAAAAAAACAAAACAAAAACGGGCTGCTGGTGTCCATCCGCCCTGCCGTTCATCTTTTCTTTGATACAAACACACACATAGAGACACAGCACAAACACATCCACCCCCTCCGCTGTCCGTGGATACCGACAGGTCCAGGTGACGCAGACGCAGCGTTAGATCCGTGGTCATTGTGTATCTGAAAGCAACAGATTGAGGGTTTTTATTTGAGCATCAAAAATTAAACATTCAGAGATTAATGAGAGGCGGTGGGGTCTGCGCTACGAAGCAGGAAGCAGTCGGAAACGTCACGCTCAGCTGTGACAACCATCCATCCATCAGGGCTGGAACGATATGGTTTTCTTCCAATTCCTTTATAATTTTTTGGGTGCTGATTCGATTTAAATTGGGATTTTAGTGATTCTTTGATATTACAGATTTTTGATGAGGAAAAAAAAAATTAACAAAAAAAGTTTTTCTTTATTCTTAATTTCAATTAGGAAAAAGCAACAGTTGCTAGACCATCATTCTGCAGTAAAAAAAAAGATAAAATAATTATAATTTGTGCATTTATTTGAAAAAAAAAAAAGTTTGATTTAACAAAAACAAAATATTTTAAAATTGTGAAATAAAAAAATCTCAGTTTTCCCACCCCTACTATCCATCTATCTAAAGCCTCATTTCCATCAGTGGGTACGGGGCAATTTGGTTCAGTAAATACGTGATACGTTTCCACAGCAAACGGTAGATTTACTCTTCTCTTCCCTTTTTCTGCCTGTGGACAGGACACAACGCAGTTTTCTGCTTCAGGTGCTATAATAAACCATCCCAAAAATCTATCACTGATATCTGAAAGCCACTTTCGTTTACAGAGACTTCATCATTTCTTATATTTATTGTTTTTGGTTATGTTTCATCTTTTATTGATTATAAATGAGACAGAGTGGTTTCTATTCGTTCTTATATAAAATTTCTTCCACTTCCAGCGAAAATGTTTTATACAAATGTAAATTTAATAATCTCTGGAAGCATGTACTTCTATTATTATGGAATAATTATATTGGCCAAAAATGGTCTCAAAATAACAATTTTTTAAAAAAATCCATGGTATATTTAAGCATGGCGTTGTGAAGGAAGTGACAGATCTTTCCATCAATCATCTGACTGCAGCTTGTCATGCTCCAATCTTTTTGGTTGAATCAGTAGGATTGGAGGACAGGTCAGATTGAAAACCGTAGCAACCTTATTAATTTTCATCTCATCAGTTGCATCACTCAAATACACAACTTTCTTAAATTACCCTAATTTAAACAGCTTAAAGAGTTTATTAGCCGTCAACAGGGGGTCATCACTGAGTATAAATCTGTGGTGATAAAAAAAAAACACCCTGAATACGTGTGAAATGCTTCGTAACACAAACCCCAGGAAAGAAAAATTTGGCTTCAGTGAGAATGAAATACTCACGGTCCAGGTCTAGTCAGTGGTCCTTTACGCCTGAACGTCCGCGAGCTCAGGAGGCATGGGGGACTTCGGGTGTTTGCTTTCAAAGTGCTGCTTGAAGGTTTTTGGGTCGGGCATCTGCGTCTGAAAGAATCAGGACAAAGAACCAGTTCAGTTTGTGTTCTGGACACAGGAGGTCGCCTCAACTTGCATTAGACAATAAACGCAGATGTCTGCACAGGGAGGTTACAGGTTGTTGTCTAGAAGTCTAGATTAAAAATGACAAAAAATGACTCTTGAGGAGGTGCTGTAGGTATGTATGCTTCACTATGACACCACAGGTTGTAACTGGTCAAACTTTCAGAGGTAAATAAAAATAATAACATAACTGTGGCAAACAGCTTCTGCTTTATTACTTTACTGATTTAATAATTTATTTTTTATATTAATGCATGAATTTCTATATTAAATCAATAAAATGAAAGCATTAAAAAATAAATAAGCTAACATATTACTAATAACTTTTTCACTAATTTCAGTATCAAACTCTACCCACAATTTGGACTTTATCCCTCCGTAAGTTATACCAAAACATGCATCTTGATCAGGACGGGTAATTCCTTGTTTTCATTCAATTCAGTGACAAAAATTAAAAAGCTGACAACAACTGGCTGTACAATTTGTGTTAGAGGTCATGTTGGCCTGATGACATAAATGTGGGCAGAGTGATAAAGCGGACGAGCCACAGCTCATGGTTCGGACACATTTTGTTGGAAAAGGCTCCAGGTTTACACCTGACCAGAGTTAGCTCTCAGCTGGTACTGACCCGGCAGACAGGGCAGGTGTGGACCAGTGCAGCCTTGGCAGCAGTCTTCTGGTCAGCGCCCTGAGATTTCTTCTTCTCTGCCGCCTTCTTGGCGTTCTTCTGCTGGGACTGGATCTTCTGCTGCCCACGAGCCATGGCCCTCAGCTTCCACCTGCAG
Organism: Craterocephalus amniculus; assembly: GCA_036024015.1. NCBI lineage: Eukaryota > Metazoa > Chordata > Actinopteri > Atheriniformes > Atherinidae > Craterocephalus > Craterocephalus amniculus. The sequence continues at coordinate 11,668 of JAVQJG010092267.1, read as the reverse complement.
CAGGAAACAAAGATTTGCAAATTTAAAAGTGATATAACATGGCTTCTTTTAAGAGCCCCAGTCTTAAATCAGCTTCATCAAACATCAAACAATTACAGCCATGATTTGTGGTGAAAAAGCTACAGACTGAGAAGTGAACATTTAAATAAAACTCATTATTAAACTTGATCTGTGAACAGTTTTATTTTAACAGTTCTCCCCCTAACCCAAAAATAAAAAAGGCAAGTAAATGTCAATGTTAATGAGAGTACATCTTAATGGTCTTCCTCTTAATTCAGACTTGTACTTCTACAACTATAGACATTAACTTCTTCACTCACTTTCTGTGCATTTGCATTTTACAGAAGATGTTCGATCATCTTGGTTTAATTTAAAAAGTCTAACTGCGTTTATGAGGACAAGAATCACCAACAGCATCTTATTCTGACTCAAATCTTTGGGATGAAATAAAGAAACTATATTCGGAGAGTTTCTAATATTCAACTTATTGCACTTTGTTGAACATCCACAAACATCCACATTTTAGATACAAATTCACCTATTAAAGAAAAAATATATATACAAAGAGCTCATCCAAATGATTTGTACTATGGTATCACAATGTTTGTCTTTTGGAGGGGAAAAAAATCTATGATCTAAGATCTACCACAACTGAAATATCCAAGCTCTTTTCATGTCCTCTTATAGATTTGTAGCTTATTTAGCAGACTTTAAATTACAAATTTGCTGCAATAAATCTGCAATTGAAAAGGTACAACAACCCATTGGTGTCACCCAGGTAGGAAATCATTTCTAAAAGATTATATCTAATCAATGAAAGTAAACACATCATAAACAGGAGCCTTACCAAACAATAGAAAAATACTTCAAACCTTGGACTTTGGGATCTTTAATGCGATATTTAACACAGAGACACTCAATCTTAAACCATTTAACGCGTTACATAAACCGCCCAGCTAGCTACAGTTACCTAGCGACATGCTAACTGGGGTAGCCATAATCGGTCTATTTTAAATTACCTGTAAAGCACAAAGTGACTAAAAATTATACTTAGCTTTTGTCCAACCTGTGTTGGTTTGATAAACATTTATCAACGAACAACACAAATTAACAAAATCGTATGAAAGGGCCTCTCATCGCCCGGCGCCGCCTTGCTAACGCTCTATGCTAACGAGGCTAAAGCTACATGTGATTTAAAGTTGAGGGTTAAGGTGATGTCGTTTGAGTCAAAATGTAAATGTTTACCGTAAAAATTAGTATAAATCAACACCAAAACGAGTTTTAGCTGTTTATAAGAAATCAGAGGCTTTTAAAAGCGGATTTACCTTCGAGATTCGACTCTACCCTCGCTTCTTTGTCGATTTTTTTTAAATTACAAGAAATCAAGAAGGCTTTTTTGAATAGACTCAAATTCCAACAGCGAAATGAGTATCGCCCCCTCATGGGCTGGAGCGGAACTGCAGCAGCAGATTTATAAAGGAATCACAAATCCAAACGTTTTGAACCAGAGTTCTGCACGTTTTCTCTGTCTCCTGATAAACTAGACCATACTGTAATTAAATAATGGGTCATCAAGAGAGAACAAGGCGATCAATTTAACTTAAACCCGGTGTGTTGCAGCAGGGAGACAATGAAAACCTGCAGGCTCATATATTCACATGTGACTTTACACTAGTATGAGTTGTCCCAAGTGATCTTTTTAAAAAAATATTCATATAAATTGAATCTAATTGAATAAAAAATAGTTTATGTAGTCCAGATGAAAGGTAGTGCTGTAGAAAATAATTATAATGCAAGATTTTTTCCCACTTAATTAGGATTTTCACAATTCTTTCTGTTCTTCAGGCCTGTGAAAGATGCTGCTACATCTTGACACATGTGGGTGGAAAAGTCTGATAAAATAAAGAAAATACCATTTGCATTTTTCTCTTCAGAACAAGAACCATAAATGTATATGGATGTACAAAAAAAAGTAACACTCACTCCTGTCCAACTCCTCTCCATCGTACCACACAATGTGCTGATGAACTCTGTCTTCCTACACTTCTCTCTGCTCCATTGACCTTTCATTTTTTTATTTTTTAATTCATGCTGCAACTTCAAAACCTGCAAGCAGAATACATCCCATCCCACATGCTGGCTGTTTTATTTTTATTCATTTATCACATTTCACTGCACTTATTTTTACACATAAAGCAGAGAATAAATGACATTTTTACAAGAACCTTTTTTGAGATTTCAGCCAATTAAAGCATCAAAGAAGTGTTTTTTAAATCAATGCTGGAAATAAATCAAATTAGATTGCAAATAACTGAAATCTACATACATCTTATTTTCTAACCATATCTGTGCAGAATTTGTGAAAATATTCAGGATTAGATCTGTTCATTTACCTGCCTTTTATTTCATTCTGTCACTTAATCTGACCAGAACTGTCGTAGCTGCAAGACATAGACATTTCCGCCTTCATGGGTTTGACATCCATCAAGGAGATGAGGTTGTGTTTAAATTTAGGACTAAGAGACCAAAAAAGATTAATTAAATTATCAAAGTATGTCAACGTGAAGTTACGAGATGAGTTTAATGCAACGTTTCTCAAATGGGGTACAAGTACATGAGAAAGGGGTACATGAGAAAATATTTTCAGTAAAATTTCTGATAATCCTGTTTATAAATAAAACACATCTTCAATTTATAGGGAAAATTTATTCTTAGTTTTCAGGTTACATGAAATATTTTTTTCCGGCTAGGCTTTTAATCCTAACAAGCGTATAATCATGTAAAATAAACATGGCTGGTGCTGAGCAAGTTGTGGAAAAACTTGGAGACAAATTTTCTCTCCAGCAGGATGAACTGATAGAAGCCAGCAAATATTGCATTTATAGCAACAATATTTATAAAAGATGTTTATGTTCTGCAATAGAGAGATTTATCAAGTTTTTAACAGAAATTAAGTCATGAATTACTAATAACAGGTTTTAGTATTTCACTTTAAGGTGTTTCTATAGGTACAAATTTTAACAAATTGGGCACTAATATTACAGTCCTGTTTACTACTGTTTCCAAACAAAAAGCTTTGCATTGGTTAGGGGCTACTCAGGGGTTCCCAAACTGTGGGTCGGGACCCACATATGGGTCGCGAGATCATTTCAGGGGGTCGCCAGATAATTGTGAAAACTATACAACCTATATTTTGAGTTAGGGTAAATGTGTGATTTTTATTGATAAAGAGATCAATCTAAATTTAAGAACTTAATTTTTTAACAAATTAATGTCTTAAATCAATATTAATATAATATTATTTTAATCTTTCTAAGAAAAATGGTTTTCTACGTGGTATAGCATGTGGTAAAAGGGGTAATTTCATTACAATTAATGACTCATTGATTGCGCATATGTACGAGTTCAGGGCATTTTAGTTTACAAAAGCGGCTAGTTTTCTTAACATTGGCGTGACGCGCTCTCTCTGCCTGGTTAATTTTTGGAACGTCCAGCCTCCGATCTGCCAGTAATAGCGCACCCATAGTGATCCAGAGTCAAATTATGAAAGTTAAACCCCTTAGCGAAGAAAAAGCGTCACACAAAAGCTAAAAAAAAAAATAGCCCCTATCGCTAACTAAGCTAGACGTGAAATCGGGTATAGTCCCTTTAACTGGTCATTTCCCACTACAAGTGTCTCTGGATAAAAACTACATGTGTCTGGATTGTAAACCTCCTGGACAGGATAGAAATGTCTGGAAAACTGCAGTAGATAACCTAGAGTGTAAGCTTTCCATCACATTTCACAGTTACACATCAATGTTCCTGCTGATGATGGAAACGAGGCGCTCAGGCCGATTTTAAGGCTTAATAAGCTGAAATAAAATAAAATTGTTACCTTGATGAGCAAGGACTCCGAGGAGGTCTCCACAGACTTCTCAGTGATGCTCAGCAGAGTTTGGAGCTGGGAGACCTGAACCTTGCTGTGGTCTAACTGGGATGAAAGCTGCTGGATCTGAGCGTGGAGGTGGCTGTTCTGGATTCTGCTCTTCTCCAGCTGGGTTCGACTCTGATGCAGCTGGACCAGACTCTGCTCTAACTCTGTCTGGAGCTGACTGACGTGGCTCCGAGTGTAATCCAGCTCGGTCTCAGCTCTGTCCAGCTGGGCTCTGATCTGTTCGCTTTGTGCTTTTGCTTCCTGGAGCTGGGCCTGGGTCTGCTGAAGCTTCACGGTGAGCTGCTCCTGCGAGGAGCGCATGGTGGAGGACATCTGCTCTGAGACTTTGAGGAGCTGGCCTCGGGTCTGCTGCAGAGAGTCAAGCTGGGGATGGAAAGAGAGAAAACCATTAAAACAAGTGGGGTGGGCACTTTTCTGCAGTAACGGAGCACTTTTGATCCGTTCAGATGTCCAATCAGAATTTTAAAAAAAAATGTCAGCTCATCTGATCGGCCATGACAGGAAGAAATTTCAATCCGATCGAAAGGTGTGGATCGTATCAGCAGGAATAAATAAATGTGTAAATGCTCATTACGATCATATCTGTAGGGTTTGTTCAGAGAAGAACTAAACAATGGGAAACTAAAGAGTTACTTCTTAACAGAGAGTAAATAAAAGTAAAAAAAAACAAACTTGTTCAAAAAGAGAAGTACTATGACTGTTTCAGCATACATGTCCATGTTGGTCCATGTTGGCTCTAGTCATTAATCCTGCATGTCACGTTCATGGACAGGAGGACGGAGTCTGGGTTGAGATCTTCATCTCTGCTTTTTTGAAGAGGATGTGGTGATTAAGCTTTTCATTTACTGCTCCATCTACGCTCCAAGTCTCAGCAGGACCCAGGTAAACATGCAAAAAGTAGCACGAGGAACATCAGCTAGAAATGAGAAGTTCTCAGCTCTGTGGGAGGACATTACGTGTTCATGGGACAATCTGAAGACAGGAAGATAAAGGAACTCCGATGGAGGAGGATATAAAAACGGGAAAGGAAACCATACAGAGGAACAAAGTAACCACCACGGCTGCTAAAACCCACGTTATCTGGACAAACAGGAACCACAGAGATGAGATGCTGAATAAGACGCTGACACAAGTCTGTGGCCATTTATCCAGGTATGAGTACGACCTGCAAACACACTCGTTAACCTTGAGTTGCTCTCGTACGCAAGCTCTAGAAAAATCCATCATCAATGGAGCCCCGATAACGCGACTCATCATGACAGCAAGGAATCAAAGAAAAACTTATTTCGCTCCAATGGAGTTGGAAGTGTTAATGCAAGCTTATATGAACAAGCTTACATGATATGAGCATATTGGTGAAAATGCAACACAGCTGCAGCAGCAAAGGAGAGAGAAGCGGCATGGGGCAGAAATCGTGTCCTGAGTCAATGCTTTAAATGCAGCGTATATTTCTCATTGATTGTGATATTGTAGCCTTCTTATTAAAAAAAGGCTGAGAATGTGACATTCATTTTAGGTGCTTCAATCAGGAGTGAAACGTACATGGAAGCAGTCAAAGATGAAATACAAAAACATCATTCACTAGGTATGTTGCTGGGGTATACCTCGCTTTAATTTGAGCACTAAACCAATGTAAATTTAAGTGTCGCCTTCAAGTAGTAGCTAATTTAAACACCTTGTAAAATGTATATGTCTGATATTAACTTATGTAATTTAATATCCCACTTAGTAGCCTAGATAAAACAACCCCTATATTTTAACGCGCTAATTTTCATTTGGCCTAATCCATTTAATGATTTGTAGGTTACAAAATAAAACAAATTCTAGAAAAGACTAACATGTGAGTTATGCTTAGCGATCAGAAAGAAGGCAGAGACACGCAAGGCTGGTGGATGGCCGCCACCCTCCCACTGAAGGAGGCTGATGGGGCTGGCCCAAAACCAGAACTGGGACCGACCAGTGCCTGAGGGCATCCAGGGGGGAAGCTCATCTGAGGCTGTCGTCCTCAAGGGCACAGGCTCCTACATCAGCCTGGCCATTTGGCCTCTACCTTTGTGATACTGTAGGCTGCATCACATATGATCTTCACAGAATGACATGCTTAAGTTTATTGTGATATACAAATTTCCAGGCTACATGAAATTTGGCCACATCTTAAGTCTGGACATTGATTCTGTGAAAGAATTTCCTATACATAATCCCCTTCATTATTTCCATGCACAGCGATAGGAATTTGAGTCCCATCTATGCATCCTAGAACATTTGGAAGCCCTGTAAAATGAAAGTTAAGCATTGTGATGTTGCAGCAGTAGGGGCTATAAACTGAATTTGATCAATCACCTGCAATCCTGTGAAATTCTTCTTTGATGGTCCTTACAGGTTTGTGTCCTTGGAATACTACCATCATCAGTGACAGCTGTTTAAGCGCAAGAGTGACTCTTCGCGCATCGCCAATGTTATACAGAAAAGATTAATTTGCATAAAAACGTAGCGTGAGATGTGAGCACATGTCCACAGTGTGTGAGGTTTCTAATGCCAGAGAATATTAATATTCTTTATTAATTATTATTAATAATAGGCCTAATTAGTAATAATTATCATTATTAAAAATTATTATTATAAATAGGCCTAATTATTAAGATAAATGATGCCGTCGGAAAGCGGTAGCTTCTGGAAACGCCAGATTATCTAATCTGGAGCAGAATATTCTTTCGCCACGTGAGGCGTTTCTAATTATTTGGGCTTCAAAATCAAGTGGATTCGGAAGAAATGGGCAATCCATGTCAAACCAGTTTCCTTGTGTGGGAGGAGACAGGTAGAAACTGCCAGCGAGCAGGTTATGCTCACAGAGTCTGTTACCATGGTGATTGACTTCGAGTTTCATATACCTCGCTTTCTGGAACAGATAACTCGGAGCTTCCCTCATCTCAGGGTTAACAAACTCAGAGTTCACCACATAACCCGCTTTCTGGAATTACCCCTCAGATCACATTGTATGAAGATGCGAGGTTGAACGGCCTCAGTGATGGCGAGTTTCCACCACGGTGCTGGTGGCAGAAATGCTCTGCTGAACAAACCTGAATGAGGACTAAGAAGTAATTCTAGTTACCGCTTGCAGTAAAGCGACCATCTTTTATGTTTTAAAGAGGCATTTCCAAACTTTTCTTATTTACTTAGTGATGCAGTGACGGCTATTCTGGCATCCTTTTTGCATCCCACCGTCTCCTGCTCTGGCTACCCTTTGTTTCATCTTTTCACTTTTCTTTGCATTAAACACCAGGTCGGTTCAGCGCAGCCAGTTTGTTTCCATCTGCTTGCTAGTGTGTAACGAATGTGCAAAGCGAAACCCAGCTTGGATGACAAAGTTGTATAATGGTTTCTCAGCTGCAGGGCGCTGCTGGGTCGAACATAATAGAAGTGAACATAATAGATGTCACTGTGCCATCAAACTAGTCCAAAAGTAGAGATTTATGGTAAAAAAGTTAAGCAATTGGGCTTTAAACTTATATACTTAAAACTTATATAACAACAAATACTCTGTTATTTTTGCTGCTTTCAATATACAGAAAGCAGGCTTATCCAGTTTTGGAAAACAGTGTAGTCGTGCAAATTGTAATTGATCTTTCCTGCAAGTTTCAGGAGTAAACATTGCATCACCCTTGATGGATTTTGACCTGCTGAACCATCATCTTCCATTTTAACCACCAGCTTATTGAGGCTTATGGCAAATGAACTGGTAGAAGTAGTATTATTTTTGTCAGTGGTGAAGAAGGTAGAGCCTGACATGGTCGGAGCCTTGCCCTCATGTCTACAGGTATCTGTGTGAAGAGTGAAGGTGACATGACACAAACCAGGGGCGGTGTTTGAGAGCATGAAGCAAAAGATACGTGCATTCACCAAAACCTGCTGGATTCTGCGTAGAAAACCCGAGCTAACAATCTGAACCTCTTTGTTAAAATAAGATGGGAGGCTGTGCTGCAAAAAATTGGTAGAAAAGTCACCAAATGAGCTTAGGCTTTGAGCGTTGCACAACCAATGCTGCTTAAGCTGAACTGGCTCATTTTAATGGAACTTTAAAGAAAGAAGTTTGACATGAGAGTGGGAGCCTCTGCTGTTACTGTACCTCTCTGCTGTGCTGCTCCCGCTCCAGCTCCAGCTCCTGCTCCAAAGCAGCGACAGTGCTCTGCAGCCTGGCCTCCGCCTGCAGCCGCTGCGCCTCCTTTAGAGCGAGCGCCTCCTCCACGCCGCACAGCTGGGCTTCCTGCAGCACAGTCAGAACCACGTGGAGAGCAGGAACCATGCAGCAGGTAAGCAGTGGATACACAGATCCTTGGTTTAAAGCAGACTCTTTGTTTCCTACAGTCATTAATGATCAAGTTACAGAACTGATGGAGCAACTCGGAGCGCATGGACTTCACCGTCTCTTTGCTCATCAGCCTGGTGTTTTCCAGCTCTCTGGTCATCGCTTCGCAGTGACGCCGGGTTTCTTCAAGCTCCTCTTCAACTTTCTGAAGTTTCTGCTGACACACACACAGCTGCTGTCTGAGCTCCTGTGACTCCTAACGGCACAAACACAAACAGGAGCATTCATCAGCAGAGTGTTTGAATGATGCTCAGAAATCTGCCCCCATCTAAAATTGTTGCAGAAAAGATTCCCATCATGCTGTACTAACACGGGGTGCATGCTGGTATGGCCCACCCACAACCCACCGTGTTAACATAGATCCCTTTTCTCTCTGTGTGATTTCTGGATCAAATGTGCGTCGTCATCAGGCTGTAAAATCAGACAGAAATCCAGGTTTTTTTCCTCAGCTGAGAAGCAGAGAACTTCATGTCCATCAGGGAGACAAAGCCGAAGCGGTTTCTGAGTCGAATCAAACGGATTCAAAATTCTTTGTTTGTTTTATCCGTTTCCAGTCTTTATTGCGATATTTAGGTTTTGCACAAATCTAGGGCAAAATAAAATGAGCCGGTTTTCCACACGCTGTAACGAATGATACTACAAACCAGGGGTCAGTGGTTCCAGACAGTTCCCACGGAAATCCCAAACCCTTACAGCCCTATTCCTGCTGCCAAACCTGAATGGACGGACACACACGCGCACACACGCACACACCAACAGATTCACTTCCCCAAGATACTGGAACCACTTTCAATAAAAAGCTCAGCAGCCACCTTTAGCTTGAAATCAGGGAGATCTCAACTTTGGCGTTTGTGACAGTAAGACAGTAAATGTTGGTGCCTAAACTCTTTCTTTAGTCATTCTCAGTTGCACCAAAGGAGCCGTGATTATCCAAATCTTCCTACAACATTCAGAATCCCTGGATGAGCAATCTGTTCGAAATGTACTTTCTAGTTTAAATGTGTTTATTTTTCTTGCTCCGACTCATCAGATTAAAATCTGAAAACATGCAGCGCCCTGACCTTTGTGTTTGCGTGTGTGAGCTGCCTCTGTGCAGCTCTCAGCTCTCTCTCTCTGGTTTCCAGGCTTTGCTGCAGGGACTCCACCTTCTTCTCCATCTCCTGTTTGTGCTCCCTGATGGCCACATCCAACTGGCCGAGCTGAGGAACCGGAAGAAAAGATGAGGCGAGACAACAGCAGAAAACTGGGAAAAATACATAAAATGATCATAACAGTTGAGTGTGCGTTTGTGCGTGTCTGTGTGTGTGTGTGTGTGCGTGTTGTACCAGCTTTGCTCTCTGTTGGAGCTCCCCCTGCCTTTCTTTCAGTGCATTGTCCATGTCTAAAACCTCATGAGTCCTCTCCTCCAACTCCGTCCGAGTCTCTCTGTAGTCACACACATTTCAAATATTTACATATTTTTCAATAATACATTTAATATAATTGAGAAATAAATAAATAAATCAAGCACCAGTGATGTTTTTTCTTCTATGAATAAATTTACAAGTTCATGAAATCTATAATGTTGGATTATCTTTAGCCACTTTCAGACTTGCATTAAGTCTGACTTTGTTCAGATATTGATATTGAACCATAAATAAATAAGAAAAGATGTAATGAAATAAAATAAACTAAGAATAAAAGATCAATGAATAAATTAAAAATATAAATATAAGTATAACAATAAAAATCATCATGAGATTAAGTTTAAATATAATTAATATAAATAAGATTTTCAAAATAACAGATGACAGATGTTCATCACATATATCGTGTTACAATATTGAAGTTTTAACAGCCCCTAACAGTAATGATCAGCCTCAGAATAAATAAAAATAAATCAGTATTTCACCTGAGACGTCCTACTAACATACTATGTTCAAATTGAGTCTGCTTATGTGCAGACGGATATTTTATATGAGGACAATTCTTCACCTCAGCTGAACAGTCAGTTTGTCCACTTGGGCTTGCCGTTCATCAGAGACGGTTTGGGTTTTCTGCAGACCTTCGCTGAGCTCCTGGAGTTTCTCCAGCGTGCCGGCCAGCTCTCCATGCACCGACTGCAACTCTCCTTCCAGGATCTGGACTCGCTGGACACAGCTGAGCCGATCGGCCTCACATCGACGATATTTCTCCTCCAGATCGTCGACTGGGCAGAAAGACGAAGTAGCACAGCTCAGCCTCGCACCATGGACGAGTTAAAACATCTACAGCTCAATTCAGAATAATGTGTGTTCCAGTAAAAACCTTACTTGTGTTACTCCTGCTGAGGACCTGGCCCTTTGCGCGCTGCAGGCTCTCCTCCAGGCCGCTGATCTGAGAAGTCTTCATAGCAACGTCCTTCCTCAGATGCTCCAACTCCGTCTCCTTAGCAACCAGCTCAGCTTGGTACCGCTGTACCTCTGATCTGAGGTGGCTGCGGCACGCGGAAAAGGAAAAACATGTCCGATAAACAATGACAGCACTAACAGTAATAACAGACAGACTACGTGTGTTCTGAAATACACATCAGGTTTGGCAAATGTGATGAAGAGGATTAAAAGTTTCCATGTCTGATCTGCAGATCACAGACGACTGTATGCATCTTTGTCTGCAGGTGTTGTTACCTGACAGATGTGGAGAGTTGTGCATTATGCTGGTTCATCTCTTGCAGGGTGTTTTCAGCCATCTGGGCATCCTGCTCTCTGTTTCTTACTTGATCCTGCAGCGACGTCCGAGCTCGTTCCAGCTGCTGTTCCAGACCAGAAACCTACAGACGGACAGGACGACGTCAGCCATCTGATCCCCTGTCTGGTAACTCAGATCAGATCTGCATGCTAGACTTAGGCAACTTTGAACGTGGCATGGTTGTTGGTCTGAGTATTTACTGGGATTTCAACACACAAGCATCTTACAGAGAATTGTCTGAAGAAGAGAAATATCCAGGGAGCAGCAGTTGAATGGACCAAAATCTTTTGACGTCAGAGCATAATGGGCAGGCTGATTGGAGATTATAAAAAGGCAACAGGAATTCCAATGAACACTGGTTCCAACAAAAGACTTCAGAACAGCATCTCTGAACACACATCACATCCAGCCTTGAAACAGATGGGCTCCAGCAGCAGAAGTCCAAACCGGGTGTCCCTCCTGTCAGCTAAGAACAGGAAGCTGAGGCTACAATTCACAGACTCACCAGAACTGGACAACAGAAGATGGAAACGTTGCCTGGTCTGATGAGTCTCCATTTCAGCTCCACATTCAGATGCTAGGCTCAGAATCTGCTATAAACATCATGAAAGCATGGATCCATCCTGCCTTGGATCAATGCTTCAGGCTGCTGCTGCTGTAAT
>JAVQJG010092265.1:0-27317 GCA_036024015.1 Craterocephalus amniculus | reverse complement strand
ATGCTTCTTGATGTGGAAATTAACACTGTTACTCATAGACGGGGATGCCCGATAGGTGGGTCCACAGGTGGGTCCACGTGATCTGCAGGGGGGGCACCGGCCCCCCCTGGCCCCCCCCTAGAACCGCCAGTGGATGTTGATGACTTTATTGGAACGAATGAAGTCAAGTACATTTTTCTGGAATGCTTCATAAAACATTAATTATTAATAATAATAATAATTAATATTATTAATAAAAATAATAATAATCTTTTAAAATAATCAATTTCAGCTCTGGGAAAGGGGAGGTTTTTGACAACTTCACTATTATTTCATGAGCAAAATTGTCAATCAAAAGATAGAATAAAAACAAAGACTAGTACTTCTTTGAGTTAAATTTCTTTTAGTGTGCAGTGTAAGCCACTTTAAATTTTTCCATGTCACTTAACTATCAGCTTGATTTGGTTCGGTGGTCACATACCTGGTGCAGAGCTCCAATAATCTTGCGGGTTTCTTGGTATATGGTCTCAGGGCTCCAGTGATCATTGATGTGCTTCAGTGCTTCTGCAATTCGATTGTGTTCCCGGAGCCACAGCGTATGCAAAGTGATTAGGGGCAGACCCTCGTTGACCCGGCTGTCTCCAGCTCTGAAACACTCCACTCTCTCTCCCTGGTGATCCATGCGGCATGCTGAAGGCGTCTTGGCTACAAAAGGGAGATAAGCTCTTCCATTTGGATCTTGAAATCGGTCGTTGACAGCAAGCTTCCCGTTTAGGCCAGAGAGGTCACGAAGGAAGCTCTCGAGCTGTGGAGTGTGACCATACAAAAGCGAAGCATCAATGTAAGATGTGATGGCATTCAGCTGTTGTCTCTGCACGGCTTGTTGGATGCCAGACTCAAAACTGACATGGCAGTCCGGTGTTGAGCGATGGAAAGGCATGCAGAGCAATTCTTCAGTCTGCAGGGAAGATAAAGTCAAAATGAAAAAAAAGCTTTAAATCTCAAGTACAGTGATTGTTATCATGGAATTGAAAATAAATAGTTTCCATTTTTAAGCATACCGTTCATGTATGTAGTTTTAACCCTGAGCTGGAGTCCATTATAATTTCTTTTAGGAGGATGAAACCTCCATAGAACATGTAAGGTCCCTGAATGGTTTTGTAAGTATGAAAAATATGTGAGGCATTTGCTACGACCTTGATATAGCCCAACTTAAATTTCCACACACTGAGAAGTTACCAGCCAGAGCTCCTACATCATTACACCAAATGAGAGAAATTCTTCTGGAAGCATGTTTTCCATCTTTCGGATTTAAAAGACTTTATGCTGAGGCCCAACTTCACACCAGCGAAAGCTTGTTTCCTCTAATTTGGCTTCCTTTGTATTTTCTTTATTGTTTAAAAATGAAAACGGACATCTATTTGTTGTATTTTTTAGATCCAGGAATCTGTAGACTGGGCAAATAAGTCCATTAACATCTGAAAACTGAAGGACATTTGAGGGAGCAAGCTATAAAAAATGAAACGGGAAGTAAAGTTAAATAAGGTGCAGGACGGAATTAGATTTGAAGATAAAACAGGAATAAAGTTGATTACAACTCAGAAAAAATTACTTTCTGACCACTATTGGTTAGTCTTAGGAGCAGAATTGAAGGAGTGTGTTCAGCAGAATCAAGCAGCTACAGTTTTATTATGTACTGTAGGAGGTGTTTGGATTTCTGTTTTCAGAACTCTGAGAAGGTAGTTCTTCTGCTTTGCTTCTTTGTTTTATTGCCTTTTTTGTAATTTTTGTTCTATTTCAAAACAGCACTTAAGTAGACGTAATGTCACTGTTATTTTTACAGATGTACACGAATACAGAAATCCTCTATAGAGAACTATTCATGTCCCTGGGTAACCCTCAGGTCAGTCTAACATCAGTTTTTCTCAAATAGACCTTTTAGGAAACCTTTGTTCAGTGCAATAATTCATTGTCCACACCAATATCCTTTTTGTAAGACATGCACATACACAGTGAGTTAAGTGAGGAGCTTATTTTCCCCACAAGTTAAAATTTTTATAAAGAGTAATTTTGATATACAGAGAAACAAAGGTAGCTAAGATCTTCCCCATCCAGCATGATTAAAGAGTACTTGAAACTTGACACTGCAGTGGGGTTGTTTTCAATCCATTTTTTGATGTTTATCTAAATCTATCCCTCTGGAATCTAAAAGAAAGGATCTTGTTTCTAATCCTATTAATTTCCAAAATTCTGTTGTGCCACTCCTGCAATACAGGGGGCACTTGCTTTTGCCAGTACCTAGTTGCAAATTTCTTACAAGCAGCTAACAGGCCTGAAGCAGCTTTTATCCTTCTTCCATGTCAAGCCTGCATATTCCCTAGATAGAGAGAATTAATGTTTTATAAATATATCTCCAGTGTTGGATGAGTTTGGAGTAGTCCCAAAACATAAAAGTGGTTTCCCTCATTTATACCACACCATCTCCACAGCCAAGCCCTGGCCTTGAACTTGGTGTGGAGTGTTAAAGTATTGATTTGCTTTGTTTTCACACACAATTCTTGTTCCTCTTTAAATTCTTTTTTAGCTTGCTCAACATTTCTAACACTCTTTTTGAAACAGACATTAATGCCACTTTTACAAGGTTCTGTAGGAGGTTCCTAGTTTGACCTTTGGTTTGGGTCTTGGGGTTTGCAGGTTCTCTCACTGAATGCATCACTGTTGATGCTCCATCTTCATCCCAATATGCAGGTTTTTCTCAATCAGCCTGCAAGATGGGTCACGTTTACCCAACATCACCAAAGTTTGCTCTAATAGCATTGGACAACACTGTTAGAGCTATGGCTGCCTTCTGTGGTATTCCAGCTCTTGAACATTGACCCCACTCTGTTCGTAGTCCTGTCCCTGACTGCATACTGCAGCACTTTGTCTTAAGCATAGACCTGACCCTGATGGCTGCTGGTTGTATTGTGGTTTTGGCACTTTCTGTATGCTTTTAGCACAATATATATCCTGCTGTTGTCTGATGTTCTGTCTGTCCTTTAATGATGCTGCTCCTCATGGCTTTTAAATTGCCGGTCATGGATACATAAAGTGTTGAATTGAAATGAATAAGAAAACTAAATAAAACAAAAAAGCTATGAGATGAGCTTAAAATATAATGCTGGTAGCAATGTTGAGCATTGCAAGCTTTATTGTACAGGTAAAAATGTTATCTGCTACAGCACCTCTGATTTGAAAGGTAAAATATATCCAACAAGAAGATACTCCATGGCATCCTCAAGTTAGGTTCAACTGACCTGAGGATATAAGAGTGTTATTTTTTCATTATCATTCACTTTAAATTTAACAAATATTAACTTCGATACAGTGAATTCTAGCCAACACAGGGAGGGAAAATGCTGAAAAACTGAGATGTTTTCAGCTTACCTTGATAGGAAAGCATGGATGCACATTTTCACACGTCTCGTGACAGTCTACATCCGTCCAGAAAGCAGCACTGCTGGTGCTTTGAGGTGTAAAGGTTATGTCGTGATCAATGTACTGGCCCCACTCCACCAACAACTGAGAGTAGTCATCATCCTTCCATTTACAAGAGCTCCTTATTATCTCCCTGCTGACCCTCCGAGGCTGTTGACAGAGATTTCTTTTATTATGCATGACTTTTACAGTCACATTTGCTTTCATGACATCATCGCTGACTAAAATGAAGGCCAACCTAGTTCATTCTTTTATCCTTTAACTAATGTTATAAATAGATAAATAGCTGAAAAACTACAGAGGGGCTGTGCTTGTTCCAATTTCTGAAGGAAAAAATAAGTTTAGCAGCTGGTTAAAATGAGTTATGCAACAGTGACTATCTTCAGATGTAACTTGCTCAACCTCAGATAATAAGTGGAATAGTAAGGATCAAAAATGGCTGATTATCTAAAATACTAAATTATAGCTCTCATATGTTGAGGTAAACTGCAGGATGCAGACAACGATTCATATTTAATACGTTCTTCCGCCAACGGACCTCACTGCAATGAGTGCATAAATTAGGACATAAAAATCCAAGCGAGAATCAGCAGAACAGTTTCATCTGCTGTTTAAAGGAAAAATGTTTATCCACACGCCTGGAAACCGGCTCATTTCGAGCTGTGGAAGTTGTGAATGTTTAAGCACTGGCTGCAATATTCAAATGCAGCTGCTATCTGTGTCATCTCACACACACATTTGCCTCTTCCTAAACAGCCGTGGACTTTATCTGCTTTAAAACAGGTTAGGAAATAAATGGGATGCTGGATTGACTTGCAGGCTGAGCTCGCTTCATTTCTGCTGTAATTTCTCCAGCCGACACTTTTGTGCCCGTCGGACCAGCGTTCTGTAGATTACCGGGGGAAGTCGGAATCCATTATGAAGCCGTTCTTGGTTCCAACCCTTGGGTTCTCCCTCCTCATCTTCATATTCAGCTGGAAGCCATCTGACCAAGGCAGTGTTGGCTGCTCCCCAGCAAGGATTTTGCCTGAAACAAAGAATCATAAAGTGTATCCAAAAATAATGTAGAGCAAAACAGTACGTGTCCTCATTGGGTTTCCTTCCAAAGGTTCCTCGCAGGTCTGAAATAACACTATGAATATCATACAAAATGCACAGCCGGGTTAGCTAACTGAAAGATCACATTTACATTTGGAAATTGACTGTGTGAGATACTGAACATGTCTATTTGTAGTTAAGAATATATGAAAAGGGAGTTTATTTAAAGACAAAAAACAGACAGTGACTAGTGTGTGATCTTAATCCACACCACCAATGTTACACTGGAATCCTATTACATTGTCTGACTCATAGCTGACAGTTTATGAAGGAAAATATTGCAATCAGTGTAGCAGAACCAGATGTAAGACCTCTGTATTCCATGCTTTCTGCTTCATTGTAAAAAGCTGCTTCAGGCTTCACAGAAAGGGGACCCTGTCATCTGACAAATGTTTCATATTTCCTGCTTCTCATACACAGATTTATTGATTCTCCTTTTAATGTTGCCTGAATTTTCTGTTGTTTCGAGGTTTGAACACATCTGCCACTGATGTCACGGAGCTCCACCTCTATCAACTTAAACTTGAAGGTATTTGCATTGATTTAATGCAATTTGAAATCTCTAAATATAGGTCCACCTTGCTATTGTCGGGTTGGACTATTTTGCCTTTAGATCTACTTTATTTCTCCAAGGTGTAAATTCAAGAAGGTGTTGGAAACATTCCCCAGAGATTTTACTAACACCACACAGTTGTTGCAGATTTCTCAGCTGCACATCCATGATGAGAATCTCCAGTTCCACCACATAGAGTGCTTTAATGCATGGTTTCTCAGTCCTGGCCCTGACCCACTGTCCCGTGTGTTTTTATACTCAAACACACCTGATCTGATTAGTAGACCCTTTTATCATGTTCTTTGAATGCCTTGTGTACAAGAGTACAGAGATCTAAAAACACTGGGCAATGGGTCCTGAGGACCAGGAATGGCTCTATTAAATTGGGATCTGGTGACAGTGGAGGCCACCGAAACACAGTTTAGTTATGTTCAACAAACCAGTTGGAGATGATCTGAGCTTTGTGACATTGTGCATTATCCTGATGGAAGTAGCCATCAGAAGATGCTACACTGTGGTCATAAAGGGATGGACATGGTCCGTAACAATGTACTTGGGGCTGTGGTATTGAAATCATTTGCTAAGGGGCCCAAACTGTACCAAGAAAATATGCCCCACACATCACCAGCAGCTGCCTGAATCATTGATACAGGATTTCACCATTTTTCTGTCAAACTGAGCCTGCCATCTGAATGTGGAGCTGAAATGGAGACTCTGACCAGGCAGCAATTTTTTCATTTTCTATCGTCTCATTTTGGTGAGTTTGTGTGTAACGTAGCTTCAGTTTCCTGCTCTTAGCTGACAGGATTGGCAGCTGATGGCGTCTTCTGCTGTTATACAGTAGCCATATGCCTAGGCATACCTTCGTTGGAGCAAGTAGTTATTTGAGTTACCGTTGCTTTCCTGTCCTTTGCAACCAATTGCCCATTTTCAATGAGTCAACTGCTTCTCTGTTTATTTTCACTTTTTCAAACCATTCTCTTTAAACACTAGAGATTGATGCATGTGAAAATGGGGGGGCTCAGCTCAGTCGGCAATGACTTTCACTGTATTAAGACGAAGCAAAACCAAAATCATTGCTCCAAGTTAGGGTTAAATTCAAGTCCTCTGCATCCATACTAAACTTTTCTTCCCTTGCAAACCCCCACCACTTATAGCTGCAAAAAACAGTGTAATAACGCTCCTCGCTTCCTGTCACAGCCATGAAAAGCATTCTTGACTTGAAACTGTCATTTTAGAGGATTTTCTGAAACAACCATTGCTGTTATCAAAAGCCCTGTGGTTGTATTGAAATACCTGCAAAAAGAAATCACAGTGCAGGACTGTTTTATGGAAATATTTCAGCATCTGTCCCTACATGTTAATCTGAAGTAAAATGAAAGCAAATTGTGATTCTATTTGGTAACAGAATAATAAAGGAAATAATCATTAGAGTCCATTTCTTCTGGTCTATAAAAGCAGTATCCACTAGGAATTCATTTTAAAATAATTTATACACATATCTACCATTTGTACGCAAATCACGAAAGAAGCCGTCTCACTGTCTAATTTTAATTTTTCCATTTAAAAATACAGAGCTACTGCTCACATAGCACCTAATTATTGTATTACTATGATAAAGTTAACTGGACGTGAAATGAGTTTTCCATCTCCAATCTGGAAGAGAAAAATCCACTTGCTTTAAGCAATTAATCCTGGAAGCAATGCAGCAACATCTGCATGTTTTTACCTGTAAAGGTACTCACATCACATCGGACTTGATAGTATTTTCAGTTTTTATCATTTACATAAAATTCAAACCTTAAAATTTGTTGTTGGTGTTTTTACCTATGTAGAAGCTGAGAAATAAAGCTGTTAGTGGACAACAATTTGGTTATGTGTTTGAGAAAACTCATCTTAGAGATGCTGTTCAGTCTGGGTTCAACTTAAAAAGGGAAACTGGAAGTCACCAAAATGTTCCATTGCAGTTCTTTGGAGCCTATTCTCATGGCAAAAATGCATCATAATGACACTTCTAAAGCATGGTCATCTCCCAGAAAAGTTTAAGAAATTGTTCTGTGGAAAGATTTTATCTGCTCTTTTGTGCAGAAGCATATTCATGCAAAATTCAGACACAACCTTTTAGATTTTGGTATAAAACTTCCTTGTTGATTAAGCTTATAGTTTGGATTTGGGTATTTATCTTATTATTTATCCCTTTATTTCCACTGCTATATACTTGAGCTGCTGAGGGATGTCCTTTCTCAATTTTTCTCTCTATGTATAAATACAACATTATTGTCATTAACTTCTATTTCTCCTTTTCTTTCTTAGCAGGTATTCATGACAAAGTTATGCTCCTCATTGACCCCTCTTTCCTGTCCTCTCCACTCTGAACTGGTCCAGGTTGATGGCTGCCTTTTCTGAGTCTGGTTCTGCTGGAAGTTTTTCATTCCAGTTAAAAAAAAGTTTTGTTCCTCTCCACCTTCACTCGTTGCCCCAATGACTGGTTTCCTGAGCTAGACTGAAATGGCTCATATGAACACAGGTATCATAAACTGGACTTATGTGCCTTGGTAAAAGAGGCTATCTTAAATTAATTTCTGTAATTTCAAATGATGCAGTTTTGTGGAAATGCAAGCGCCAGTTTGCTTTACATACAGCAGATGGTGTCTGAAGCCCCTCTCACCCCTTTAAAAAGGTGCAGAATGGTTTAGTTCTCATCTGCACAGATGTTTCAACTAAGTTACCTATCCTGCAGCTGCCAACGATGCATGATCAGACCACCACGTAGGAAAAGAAAAGTCACACATTTCCCCAAGAATGGAAAACAGACTACCGAAAAGAGAGGAGAGGGAGAGAAAATAAAGTGAGAAGCATCTGCTTCCTGATTTCTTTGAGGAAAGAGGTGAGCATCACAGCTGGACTGATGCACCGTTGGAGCTGATAACAGCAGCACAATTCATTCAGGGACAACTGAGATTAATTACAAGCAGAAATTCATCAGTTATTACCACAAAGCATTCTTTTCTGAGATGTCATGCTGAACACGGTTTGATTTGTACCACTGTTCATCCCTTTCTGATCAACCAGGACCTATTTATTATCAATAGATTCTCTTATATCTCAGGATTGTGAAGATGCCGCAATGATCTGAAAAACTGAAAATAACAGACTTGTAAAAAAATCTGTCATGTTAATACTAAGTGATCTTGGGTTAAAAATGACCAAATGAAACGGTGGGGAATATTCCAACTTTAATGCAAATGAATAAGTTAGAGGTGGTGCGCTTGAGTCAGATTTGATGTCTAAGCCAAATCATTTTGAAATGATATGGGCTTCTTTACAATAATGATTGTAGTATTTATGCATCAGGAAATAAAGTTTGGAGGTGGCACCATCCTGTTGCCTGCATGCTATGAGATCCAGAGCTGAACATGTTCATAATAAGAGCAGAGGTAAAAACAAAGCATGACGCAGTGGATATTCACAGGAGGAAATAGTTCATTCAAACAACATATTTGGTGGGACATTTTTACAGCAATAACTAATGATTATATTTTGCTGTAAATATAAATAGATATGAGTGAAGTCAGACTATTTGACTTTTATTATGCTGCTTTTTCAGGTGGGAGCGATTGAAATCAAACTGACATCACCTTGCTGCATTTCACAACAATTTGATATTCAATTGAAAGTATTTTTGAATTTTGATCTTTTGGTTGATAACACACAAAGAGAAGGATCTTTTTTCCACAAAATCTATTACCATCATATTATATTATTTGGTATTTCAATTTCAGCAGCAATTTTTTGGAAGCAGCAGTAACAGCTGGATGAGCAAGGGGAAATAAATAGAACTACTCTATGGTTTTTATGAAATATATATTTTCTAGCCCCAGAAGAGCCTGATGTCTAGAAAAGTTTTCTTTAAAAAAACATAAATGCATTACACTGGATACAGTTTAACAAACTTCAAGCATGACACCATTTAAAAAAAGAAAACAGGCATTGAACATTTTGGAGATTTAAAAGTGGAGTAATTTTACACCCAATATGACGTATTATTATTCTGAAAGGCAGAAATAGGACTGTGATGTTTTTGCAGCAGAGAAATTATAGTTATTTTACTATTTTTGAGAATCAAAATTGGGGATGTGTTTTTCAATGTGGAACATCTTACATTATGGTGTGAGACTGTCTTTCCTGGACATTCTACTCACCGGTTGTTGCAGACTCCTGATACCGTGCGGTATTTGCTGTGATGACTCTGCTCGCAGACGTCGGTGTGTATTGCAGTGGGACACTGAGACAGCTCTGCAAGCAACTCCAGATCTTCCACTGATAACAGCTCTGGTACAGTGACAGTTAGGACTAAATCAGATCAATGAAATGTAATGTGTTATGTGACCATTTCAAATCAATAAAATAAAGGTTTCTTTGGTAAAAGCCTGTTTCCATTTCAGTCAGCCGCTGTTTTTGTGGACTGCTAACGTGGTCGGAATTATAAAAGGTGACCAATTACAAAGGTATCTTGAGGCTGCGTTTAATGAAAGAAGGCAAACCCACCTGATGCTGTGACATTAATTTTACATTCCTGTTTTGCTCTGTTCTTGAGGACTTGCAGGGCTGTTTGAAAAAGCTCTCCAGCTCGGGAAATCTCCTGGGTCTCAGGATCAGCTTGCAAACGAAATGTAAACCCATGCTTGGAGTGTGAGGATGTGCTTCTTCTGTGCAAAGAAATTTAGAGATATAACAGACATTTTGGTTTCTTT
The DNA here is from genome assembly GCA_036024015.1 of Craterocephalus amniculus. Taxonomy (NCBI): domain Eukaryota; kingdom Metazoa; phylum Chordata; class Actinopteri; order Atheriniformes; family Atherinidae; genus Craterocephalus; species Craterocephalus amniculus. Next base: position 17,456 of record JAVQJG010092265.1, on the reverse strand, counting down.
TGTCCTCTTCTGAAAATACTGTTTTTAGCAAAATGATCAAATTGTTGGCACCCCATTTTTATCTGGAAGAGAATTACCTCTGTCTGGAGCGGTATAGGGCATTATCTACAATTTGAAGGCTTTCATGGTGAGATGAGATAAGCAATTCTCTGATGGATGAGGCTGGAAAATACACAATGTCATTACAACATGAAAAGCTTCTAAAATTACATCATTCTTTGAAGACATTCACTGTGCCTTGAATTAACAGTATTTATCTGCAGTTTTGTGACAGACTTAATGACGTGATGTCAGATCGGAAGCTGAATGCCAAAAATATAAATTATGACGATAGACTAATGTAAAATTATGATTTGTGAGTAAAGTAAAATCCAAAAAAATATGTTAATTTAAAAAGTAAGTGAAATTGAAAATGCTGACTCTTATCTAAGTCCGGTTGAAGGTGGTTAGACAAAGTGTCCTGCAGCTAAAAGTCTAAACCAGGCCCCTCCGTCCCTCAGTTAGAGCAGCTCAGAGACAGCAGCCTGCTGCTGAAATCGCTCCTCTGGGCTGTGATGACGGCATGCGGAGGGTGGCTGACATTGTCCATGATGGTCAGCAGTTTGTCCACCATCCTGCAACCGCCACCACGGAGCGAGCACACCTGACCAGTCTGTTGGTGTCCCTCTTCCTGGGGTTTCCACACCATAAAAAAGAGAGCGCTGGCAAACACAGGTGGAAGATCTCGAGCGGTTTTCTGCAGGGGTTAAAGACGGACAGTCTTGCAAGTCTACCATGACATGCAACACTGCTAGGGTTTGTTTATAAAGATATGTGCATCCTAGAAGACCATCTGAAGTACAACCTGTATGATTGCTTCTATCATATGATATCAGATGCAGACAGTAAACATCATGGCTAAGGGCTTATCAATGAAAAAAACCCAAAGAGTTGGAGGGGAAGGAGGGGGAGAGTGGCTTGTTACATGATCTGCAAGAATGCAGAACATTCTGGAAGTAGCGAAAACAAAATTACCTGATTTTGTTTTTGCAGCCAGTTTTTAACAAATCATCCAGGCATTACTTTTGTCTCATGAGGTGTCGAACAACAACTTCGTGATTGGAAATTTGAGATGGTTGTGCGTTTGTGTGCATGTATGCATGTTTAACAGTGTGGAGAATACAATGAGGTGTTTTTTTTTATATTGCTCCACTGTAAACTTTGGTGTGTAAAGGCTTGTTTTATTTTAATATGTAGAAACTGTTTTTGTAAAACACTTGTGTTGCTGGTTGTTTTGAAAGCACTTTACAAATAAAGTTAGATTTTCAGCTGATGTAAAAGATTTAAGAATTTCAAATGAATAGTTTTATGGACCAGCTGGTCGATGTAAGAGAATCTGTACAACACAAAGAAAGAGTACCCACTCCCACGCAAATCCCCACCTCACCACAAAGTATTGCTTGAAATGGTCTGTTCAACCTTCGTGAATCATTTACATAAACAAAAAGTGAATATGGTTTTAAGTGTAAAACTACAAAACAACAGTTTCCTTGCTTCACTCAGATTGACTCCTTGGTTAAATTCTACTATCACACATATTTGGTTATAAGTAGTTTAGGTTGGGCACAAAAACTGTTTGGTTCGATATACAAATTAAATATAAAGTTGTGCTAACAACCTTGCAACTCAATTTGTTGAAATGAGCAATTTTTAAAAAATCAGAGAAACATATTTAAACAGTAATATCTTTTGTGTGTCAGATTATTTGATGTTCAATTTTATCTCTAATAGTATTCTTTTTCATGTACCTAGTATAAATGTATGCGAGGTGATAGCCAGATAACTACTCAATGCAAACTTTACACTAAACACATTTCAATCCATATTTAAACTACGATTTACAACTGACAGACTATTTCTGTATCTAAAGACAATGAACAAAAATATACTTACAGTTGAAAGCTCTGACTTCATTGGCTGAAAGACGAGGAGGAAAGATGCAGCCTGATGTCAAAAGTAAAAATAAATGTAAAATTACCATTATAATTGATGGTGTATTGAGGACAACAAAAGAAGCAGGTTTGTGCACTGTGGAGCTGGTCTTTATCGAAGATGGAGTCTAGTGGTGAGCTTAAATAAACCAGGTCACACCAGAGTAACTCAGAAGTTTCTCTTAACCTCGGGTGGTTGATTTAGGGTTTTCTTTTTTTTTTTCTTCCTATCTTCTACTGTTTCAGCCTCTCGGACAGTCGACAGGTCCTGAATCTTGGCGTTACAGAAAACTGTATGGATTCATTAATTAGAATAGTTTGGATCAATAACATAAACAGGCACAGAAAAGTGAAAACACCTGATGTTGCAGGAGAAACTAAATTCTAGCTTTAAACAAGTGGAACCAAACCTGCGTTCTAGTTAACGTTCAGTTATATTTATTAACTGAGGTCAGGACGGTTACCGTGGGCAGCATGGCAATGCTTTTCACTTTTTATGCCTTCTTACATGTATTTTCCTTGCAGTGTACTTTTAAATAGAAGATTAGAAGTTGTAGACATCTATCAGAGGTTAGGATAAGAGGCTTTTCAGAAATTCTCCTAAATTTCCACAAGCATCTTCCAATAAGCTTATGGAAAAGAGCTTAGGGGGAAACAATCGGAAGTTATTTTCTTGACAAATCAAGCTCATCTTGTAGAAACTTTATGCAACTGTGAATCAAATTATTGTAGTTAAATATTAAAGTTGCAAAAGTAACTGCCCTTGAATCCCTTTTGCTAAAAAAAAACTATCACCGACTTCACTCGCTGAACACACTCCTGAGTACAAGTGCTTCCTGAATAGGATTTATTGACATTTTTGTCTCAAATTGGCTTCAAGGATAAAACAGATGTCATGAATAAAAGAAGTGCATCAGCCAAGTGTGCAGTTGTTCAGCAAGGTCTTGGACCAGCGTTTTCATCCTAAAAGAGAGAAAGGTCACTGCAGCAGTTACCCTGGAAACACCTCATCACAGACGCTTCAGTTAGTGCCAAGTTTCCAGTGCTCCCGGTGGAGCCAACTGTGAGAGTCATGGCCCATTGATGGTCGAAAAGAGTGCTTGAAATTTATGCTTGACATGGTGCTGATGCAACCTCATGATGTTGTGTGTGGCAGTGACTTCAGCCGTACGAGCAGAGGATCTGCTCCGGTTGTCACTGTAGCTGGTTTATCTTTGAATGTCAAACTGTTGAAGTCCAAACGCCTCTGAGCTTCAACAGAGTGCAACACATCATATTCAATGCTGCTTCTGAGGATTCTAGTAATGTTCAACTTTTACTCAACATAGACTTAAGCTTTTATTCAAATATCCCTGCAAATAATCTCATATTAATATAACATGGGGGCAATAAACAGTGCTGAAGAGAACCGTCTGTCATCTTTTTCTTTGAAAAGCTAAGCTACTTAATGAATTACTTGATTTCCAACAGGCAAAGAATCTAAAATGACATTTTGTTAAGCCACTATGGTTTGATGCAACATGGGTGTAACTGTTTTTAAGTTTAAATATCTGGGGGGTTTTTTTAAAGCATGAAAGCAAAATTAGTTTCTTTGATCTTGTGTAAAAGCTTTAATTTTGTTGCATTTTTTTTAGAAAACTTTTCAGTTTTGGGGAAAAGGCTTTTGCAGTTTTGTTCTTTAAAACAGAAAAAACAGTAAGGACTAAGTTTTTTGGCAGCAGTTTGGATTTTTTTTCTCTGGGTGTCACAACTTTCAAATTTTAGCACTTACCTTTTGGGTGGGGGGGGGGATATTTTTCAGACAACTTTTCCTGTAGATTCTTAGGGCATTGGGAATTTGCATTCAGATTTTCAATGATGTTTCTGTCAGTAAATTAGCCAGTGGTCCATAATTTCCAAATGAACTTCAATCAGTTCACAAGTCTGAAAGAGCTCATTTGCAATTCAGTCATGGTGGCGTTCTAAGGACTCTTCTCTGAAGATCACATTTGTGTAGGTGTGCCTGCAAAAAAGAGCAACACGCTGAAACTTCATTCTTTCATTTATCCATTCATTTACAAAAAACACTACAAATATTTGAGGGTTTGTGGCTGCAACACTCGCTTTCAGCTGGAAGTGGTCAGAAAACCTCTGAAGGGAAACACCCAGATGGTATCTTAATTAGGTGCTTTTGGTTTTAAATGTGGAGGAGCAATGATCTACTCACGTGATTTTGGAGTTTAAGTCGAGCCACCCTGCAGAGAAAGATGTCAGCCTTACATTGACCATCTTATTCCCAAATCTGGATGCGTTTAGAAATGTAATCCCACTGGTGAACTGATGGATTTGACTTAAAACTCAGCTTCTTTTTCAACACTAAGGTGCGATTCAACCTTCTTCTCAATGCATCACTTACAGTATAACCAAGACTCTTAGATGTTTCACAATTGTGTACTTGTCTACTATCTTCTTCTAAGTGACATTTAAGGTGTAACTTCTCTATCGGTGCTCTAACACCCATTGAACAAAGCTGGTACTGCAATCTTAAACCTCAGAGAGTTGTCACTTCACACACACAGTTTGTCCATTCAGAGACACCATAGTAAAGATTTCATGTGGAAGGTAGATATAAGTGGCTCATTCTAGGAGAACAGTAACTGTTATTTTAGTAAGCTGATTAGAAACCAATAGAAACAACGTTTAATAGATTTGGCTTTGTCACACCGCACCTTCAAACTCTCTGTTCCTCCTCAAAGGAAGGACTAAGCCAAGCTTTAAGTGGCATCTTAAAAGTTGCTCAAGTGAGCACCTGAGGCTCTACCTTCAGAGGTACAAGATACCTGACTTCCTCGGTCCCATTTCAGGCGTCTGCCTCACCGCAGCAACAATTGGAAATCCTGCCCATGCAAATAACAAACAGGAGTGTGAACAAGGCGCAGTCTTGATAAAGACTACCAGCTGCACTGAACAGGTTTGATCCCGAGCATGAAAACACAGCTTTTACTCAAAGTATCCCCAGACTTCATACAACAAAAAGATTGATCCCATTAAAGATCATGAAATCATTTATGCATTTCTTTTCTCCAGATTACTCACTTTACTTTTTTCTGCAGAAAACTTTTCTTCATCCATCAGCTTAATAGAAATATGAGAAAAACTGGAGGTGGAAAAAAAACGTTAAACTGATTCAAAACAACACTTCAGAAAAAGATTTTATTGTAACTGTATCAGCAATGACTCATTTAACTATTTGTACAGTAAAAAACATCATCTCCAGACAAATCAGTTAACAACCCCATGTTCCTAAAAGTGACTGAACGTACAGCAGATTTTTAAGAAAAAGTGCCTAATAAAAAAAATAAATAAATAAAAAACAGATCAGGAGCAGATTGACTCCCTGTACATCTGCCACAATGGTGTCAACTTTATGTAGACTAATTTAAAATTGAACACAGGTGGTTAATGAACCCACTAGCCAGGTTTCTGTCAGAGCAGATCCAGGGTCCCCATCAATCAATTTAATTACCTTTCATGCCATTTATAACCCTCTGGATCAAGTTTTATATGACGCGGGAGTAAAAAACGCCACTGCTGAATGTTTCTATCCGTAGTCTCCTAGCTGCATAAAGTTCCAAATATAAAACACTTCTTACAGAGCAAATGTTTTTGCAAGTGTTTCAAGATTGTGATGACAGTGGTGTGAAAATGAAGCAAACAAATTAAGATTTAATGGGAAAGTGAACAACAACAGACATTTGTCTCATTAGCACTTATTTTAGTTATTCCTAAACCAATGGGGAATTACCTGGTAATATGAGATAGATGTGAACAAATATTGTAATATAATAAAACATAATTTGACATGAATGTTTTTGTGTGGAACGAATGGATATTAATGAACACTAACTGCGAAATATACTTATTTAATGCTGCCATTAACTTTCTTGAAAAGACATCAATAGAAATTGATATTCTTGGTGCTCTGTAAACTTTATGAGCTTTTACTGGTTTGTGCAATTCATGGTTAAGTAAACCATGTTTACGCCATGAGGTGCAGCTTGCTACTCTCAGGTTTCTACAGGCAAACATTGGGAAAGGTGTCAGGATCGTCATTTCAGTTTGAAGGGATACAAAAGTTGGGTCCCAATCTTTCCAATGAAATGCAAAAGGATGGAGCTTATCATCCTAAAAGGCCTTTCTAAGTCCAGCATATAATTCCTAAAAAACACATCACTGGTTGCTTTAAAGTTAGACAAAGGGAAGTTTGGGTGTGTTATTGTTTGTACAGTCACAGGAAACCCACCATTCGAGGAACATTTAACAATGCGTGAATGAACATAACTACTGCTAGTTTGCCATGTTGCAATATGTTTTCAGGACAGACTGGTACCAGCATGGAACTTTTTTTTATTTATATGGGAAAGATTAACCTGTCTTTTTGGTGCATTTATGCCAAAACATTGCCTTCTTTGACTGATCAATGAATTCAAAATTATACATGTGACTTTTAAACAAAAATATTAAAAGATCTGCATCTAAACTCAAGAGGAAATGCATCTTGCAGCAAAAAATAAAATCTTAAAAATATGAGTGTCTTCACCATGGAACAATTAGAGGAATAATGTTTAGGTTTAGAAAGTGAGACACGCTACAACGACAATAATAACCAAGAGATGAGAAGTTGGCAAGCTGTGACATGACTGTAAAAAATTTGTTTTTAAGTATTTATTCAAAATGAAACAGTTGTCATATAACATCAAAACAATTACATTAAGTAACCAAGGGCTTCTGGTGGATCAAGTGTACACACACAGAGGGGGTAAAATTTCCTTTTAGGTCGTAGAAGTCTTTTCTTTATGTTGACAATGCGGCATAAACATAATTTAATCCAAACCGTTGATGTTGACATGGCGTGATTGCTGTCTTAAGAATATTTTATTATGGTCCAAATTAGAGTGATGGTGGCTCTATACAGTAGGGTAATTATGGCTTTGTTGTGGGTTTTTTCACCTGGCTTTAAGACTGAAAAAAAACTAAGTAAACCAGTTTAAAAAAAAATATTTTTTTAGATGTCAGCTTTGAATTGAATCTATTCATAGATGTAAACTGACAGAATCTAAACTATCAAAAACACTGGCAGCTGTTAAATTTGGTGTCATAATGTAAATTGTATGCCAATACAATATTCAGAATTGCTGTCAAGGAAATGAAAGAAATGAAACTGTGAATCTTCTCCAACTGTCTCCATGTCCTAAATAAATAAAACAATCATCCCATTACTGATTCCTACATTATCTACTTCTACGTTTACAAATATCTCTTTTCAGTTCATACAAAAATAGCAAGGACAAGCTTATACATATGAATTGGCTCTGTGCATAAAATACAGCTGATTTTTACTTCCAATTCACTTCATGGCAAGGCCACATCTTCTTAACTGTTCATGTAATTTCCAAAGAAGCTTTGACTGCACATAAACAGAGGGTCCATGGAGGCCACTTTGGCAGCAATAAAAGAATGTATACAGTGGAGGACGGCTGTCAGATTTGCAAACTCTAGTTCCTGAAAAGAACAAAGACAAGAAACACACCCATTACAAGGCGTTAAGAATAAAAGATAAAACAGTAAAGTCATCGCAACTTTTTTGTAGTTTTGTCATTTAAGAAACTACCACATTTTATGCAGTTAATTCCATGAAACATTATTTATTAAAGCCTCACTGCCACATTCATGTCTTTGCTTGGAAGTGAAAAGGCAAGTTCATTTATTTAGTACATCTCATTCATAAAAAACATTCAATGTAATAAAAAGAACCAAGGCAGAAAATAAGTGAAATCACATTGAGACATAATCCAAAGGGTGTGGAAAAATCATAAAACACACATAATATATAACAATTCCATTTGCATCAGTGCATTAAATTCATTTTTAATGCACATTTAAAAGTATCTTTAGGCATGTTGGAACCTTGAGAGCAAGTTGTACGTGTTTTCCTGCTTCATCACAGCTGATTGGCCACTGTCACGGAGTTGAACTGGATATCCTGATGGATTCATCTCATTTAAAATCAGGTGTGTTAGAGTAGGGAAACATTTAAAACTTGCAGGACTGCAGCTCAAGGACTTAACTTGCCACCTCTGGGGTCTGAACCCTGGTCTGAAGCTGACTACAGTTCGTAGATCTAAGAGCTCTGTGAAGTCTACGTATATTCTCTTAATATATCACACGTATTCTGGGCCTAAGCTACTTTAGGATTTGTAGACCATTATGTAAAAACTCGTGTGAATCTTTCAGATCTATTAATTCTGGTTCAAACTAGCAGCAGCGTTCTGGTTGAGCTACAGATGTTTAAAGCTCGTCCTGGAAAGTCCTTAGAAGACCATTACAATGATAAAGTCTGCTGGAGGTGAACAAAACTATGAGCCTCTTTTGGTCTTTTCAGAAAACAGAGCTTTCAATTGTTGTTGTTTTGGAGTTGGCAGCAAAGTTGCCATGGTGACAGCTTTGATGTGACAGATCTTTGGCCAGGCAAGTGCACAGGCCAGAATAAAGGGCAGCGTGAAAGGTCCTTTTCCCCCCCCCCCCAAGTGGTCTCAACATCAAATTGATTATTTCAACTAAAATAGTAACTCCATGTAAAATGTTCAACTAAATACAAAAGTAATGTAAAAGTAAACCACCAATATTTTTCTTTACCAACAATTGTTTCATGATGCTCCTGCATTCTGTGGCTTTAGTCACTGCTGCACACATTCATACTTCAATGATAGCGAGACAAACTTGCTTTGATGCAAAATAATAAGTACTTTCAGTGTTTCTTCGGCAGCGTGGGACATTTAACTTTACAGGGCCGTCACATCTACTGATTTTATGACTTTTACATCCTTTACACAAAAGATAAAGAGTTCAGACAAACAAATATCATTTGTATAGGCAGTTGGCAAGATGATGCTCTATAAATTCTACATTATGCTCAAGGACACAGTAGTATTAATGTAGAACACAAAGAAGATTACACGCTGCATTCACTTACAGTACGCTCGGGCAGTTAACCAAGGTAAATGTCAATGTAGACTCAGGATATGTTCATACTGCAGGCAAAAGTGTCAGAAATCCAACTTTTTTTTGACTATCTGACCCAGGCCACTTTCATATATGATAGTAAATCCGATTTTTTATTTATTGTATTTACACTTACATACAAAAAAAAATTATTTTAAAAAAGAACAATAAAAGAAACATGTTAAAATGTGCAAGAAGGTTCAAAAAGCACAAAGGGCTTATATGCAACCCTCCACATTTTAAACCTAGATTTACAATAAACCCATCTTCCCACCCCTATATCCCTGCACTCTGACACACAGATAATGCATACTGTATGTTCATATCACAAAGCAACCTCAGTCTGAACAGTTATGTCGCATTTCATCCTTTTACATGACTGAAGTGAGACATCAGATCAGATTCTAGGAGGTGGCTGTGCCCTCCCAGTCCCACCCATCTGACACCCACCTTTGCTTCCTTCATGCTCATGAATTACAGAAAAGATTTGATGTGATAAATATTTTTTTTTTAGCTAATCCTGTTATTAAATATTACAAATACTGTTAAAGCTGAATTGATCTTCATGTAAGTGGACTTAAACTAGATTATTGTTGTATTTAACTGGACTGAATTTTGTTATTTTTTTAGTTTTTATGTGCTCTGAGATTAATTTTGTTGGGAATTGTTGATATATAAATAATTACAGCTGAATCATTTATATTGTCTTTCACAAAACTGACTATGCTACGTGTAAATCAACACCCTTAATCTTCATTAGTCTTTTGTTCTTGAAAAAATGCCATGCACAAATGCCATAAAGCATGATTCCCCTTTACCAGGCTGTATGTTAGTTTAAAATGTCCTGTTTTAATGCATTTGAATTAATTAGATTTTATTCCGTTCCAGTAAGATGACCTTGAGTCATGAAAGGCTCCTAGATAAAAAGCATTTTTATTATTTAAATCATATATAAATGTGTGCACAATAAACATATATATGAAGTGTATAGGCTTCAATGTTAAAACTACTTTGGTGTGTGATACTGTAAGTAATGGAAAAAGAAATGAATTTCAACATATCCTTACAAAATCTCTTATTTTAATGGAAGAAAAAGAGGAAAAAAAATTACCTTCATTTCTATTTGATTGCTTTCAGCATTCTTGAAAAGAAGTTTTACCCTGGTTTTCCCGTCATCAGAGGAGCCTTTCAGCTGAGAGAATTTATATCGCCACAGAACGGTCTACAAGGGAGGAAACGGATTATGAAATACTGCACAGGGATTTCCACAATGACCACGATATTTAAATACCACACTTTACTTAAGTAAGACCTGCATGATCAAGAAGGGACACTTTAAAGTGCAATAGTGCTTAGGGAAAGTGTGCGACTTTTAGCAGAAGATAATTAGTACTATGGAAAGCAGTGCAGAGCAATACGCGAAATTCACTGCAGAGTTGGCTCAAGAGTGAAAAGCCGGCAAAATAAACTTTAAAAAGTAAACAGGAAACAGTACAAACACAATAAGTGAATGCATGAAAAGGGCGTCTATACAGGACATTCACCTTGCTTTAAAAGTAGGAATAGCAAAGAAATGAGTAATAATAGCAAACATTGGTAGTTTACCTTGGAGGGGCCTTCTGAGCAGGTGAAGCCTGATCCAAAATCTATGGTGAAGCAGAGTAAACTTCCCTGGCTGCTGCACATGTAGCTTTTAGACTGACGAAAGACAGAGAGAAACAATTGTTATGCGTTAAAAGTCTGCCTGAGATGATTTTGTAATTAGGTGCTGTGCAAATAGAACTGAAATAATCCAAGGAAGCAGGGATACAGAAGAGACAGCAGTACCATGTAAATAAGTAATGTCTACTTTTTAGCTCCATTTTGGGCATTATGAAGTCAATTTTAACCTGGAAGTGAATTATAACAGTTCTTAATGATCCATGAAAATCGGTTTTGTATTCTAACACAACAAATAAAGCTAATTTAAAACTTTTAAAGCCTGATCCAAGACAAATTGGACAGAAAATTATTGTTTCATGAGTATGAAGTCTGTATTTGGCCTTATAAAAACAAAAAAGCTAAATTAATTTGCATATATGTGCTATTCATTCTGGTGTCATATGTGAGAATCATTGTAGTGACGAGGGTGTCCATTAGGAGACAGAAGTGTTAGACTGTACATAACAGAGTTTTAAGCAAAGTTTTTACCATAAAATGAAACAATAGGTCTCAGAAAAAGAACAAACTGAATTAGCACATTTATTTAATGGTCTTTACTGTTATTTCTAATTAAAAATGTTTACAAATAAATCTGCAAATCCACAAAATCGGAGTAATGATGACGTTGTCGCACAGAACCAACAATGAGTTTAAGTCTGAGCTTGTTAGGAAATAACCTGGTCCCCTTGGAGGTTTTTCTGACATCTTACTGAGGGGAGACCGTGGGGCAGACTCAGGACTTGCTGGAGGGATATTATATGCCCTCTGGCATAGGAATGACCCTGGATACAAAAGATTTGGAACATACCACTGAGGGGGGCATATTAATCTCTCTTCTGAACCTACTGCGAGCTTGGATAAGTAGAAGATGATGGATGGATGGATAGATCTTTTAATACAGCATGTCATTACTTGCAGTGCACAGATATGTTTAACTTTTGGTTATAAGGATTAAAAATGGACCAATATGATTTTATAGGCTGATCCTGCAGTTTGTGCTTTCAAATACTACCCTGAAGTCAGATTTCACCGTATTTGCATATAAAAAGGACAGCTTTAGAGCATGTGAGGACGCAGGACGGCATCTAAGCAAACCAAGCCATCAGACATTTCTGGCCCATTATGCACTTGAGGTTTTGTATGAAATTTGCATCCAGTTATTCAATCTTTCTCATGAATATTTAAGCTCCCACTTCCCCCCCACAATTATAAAATTTAAGAAAGCATACGTAAGTAAAAGGGAATACCTGCAAGATCAACATTTTCAGAGACATCTTTTTATGATTTCATGCTTCATTGACAATCATAAACTTGAGATTATGACCAAATCAAGTTGCCAGGACAGTGGAAATTAAATGAATCCAAAGCATAAACTATTTAACCCCATAATTTATTGGCTCTGAAACAGTAACAGCACAGTAGCTCAAACTGTGGGATGTTTTTACAACTTGCTCAGAGTGTTGCCCACATGTAGACAAAATAAGCAAATTAAAGAGAAAACTATATTTCTCCCTTTTGCGAGAGACAATTACATGTGTTAATCGTTCTGAAAGGTCAAACAACCTGCAAACACAAGCCGACATCTGGCTTTTGAGTGTAAAGATAAAGTGTTTAATCAGCATTCTACATCAAGTCAGTCTGCAGATAATCTGGATAACTGAATGTGATGCATGAAGAGTTTCAGTAAAATATCAGTAAAAGTCTTTTGGAGGACAACGGTTTGTATTAACCTCCACATTTCTTTTGACTATTTGAGGAAGGATGAGTGTGTGCAGAATAATGCGTCACAGAGGACCAACACTGTAGTGACTCAGTGCATCCACAGCTGTTGGTGTCAGGCACAGGAGTGTATCATTACAATTAGGGAGAAAAGTGGAGGAGCTGGTTCAGTAGCTCTCTCACTGACTGCTACAGAGACAGACCGTTGCTCTGATTCTGACTGCAGACTGGGGATGACACCGCTGTCACTGTGTCTGCAGCCACAGTGGTGTTTACCCTCATTAAAAGTGCATCACAGCCAATAGCTTAACACTGGCTGCATGCGTTGGTTGAGTGTGTGCAGTGACGGTGAAGCTGACTGAGCATTGTATTGAAGGTATTGTACTCCTAAGCTCCTGTGGCATGTTGGTAAGACATTCGACACAAAAGCACTCCAGGTTCAAACTGAAACAGTGCTATAAGATATTTTCACTAAATAGCTAAAGTTTAAAGAATAACCACATCAGGCCGCTGCTTTAGCAGCACAGCAGGTGGAACAGCTGCATGCACGTGCAACAGCTGGATACCATCAGGGATTAGCCTGTTAAATTTATTAATGATCACAATCAATTTAGGTGTGATCTCATCTTCCCTGTCCTGGGAGATTTGTCTTTCCCTTGACTGGTCTGTACTTCATATAAATGGAGTGAAACTGCACCCTGACTATTCACAAGGATTTAAAAAAATAGTTGAAAATGTAATTACCATTTTTGGGGCTGTTTCCACTTGTCCCTAATTTTGTTTTGTATTAATTTTGTCATTCTTCATCATAGTAGCTAAAGAGAATCAAACTTTTAGTTTGAGTCTAACTACCAGTTTCTGAAAGGAAAATGTCAATGACTCAAAGATTCACAACCCTTGGACATTGACCAGATTGCTTTTGGCAGTGTTACTGTTAGACATTTGATATAATCCTGGCAGATTTAGAGGAGAGCAATTAAATGTGTTGATATACTGGCACTGGGGCATATTTCCTCATGCTAAAATAATAGTTCAAGTGGGTGCATCACAGAGACAGAAAAAACTTATTTTGACCTTGTCTTGAGGTAAAAAGATCTGAAACAAACTTGTGCATCAAATTATTTCCTTCTGATTAAACATACATGGTGATGTACAATTATTTTGCCCCAAGGACCGTTTGAACCACTTCAGAATTTGACTTATTCAGGGACTATAGATACATTTTAGTGAACGTCATATGGTCAGAGAGAAAAAAACAAAAAAAAGACAATGGTTAAAAACCAACACATCAACGGCACATTGAGTTAAACATGCTAGGAAGCAATTAAACAAAACACACATAGCTAATGAAGATACTGTACAAATATGGAAAACTTTATCAATTATAGACCGGGAGGAACAAAAAAGTAATGAAATCAATTTTTAATGTGGATGGAGTTGTTAGTGACCCTTGGTAAAAAGTTTATTATCCATTGTATAAAGTCTTTACCTTAAAGGAGCTATACCTGATATTACGTCCGGCCATTTTAATGAGCAAAAGCGGCTAGTTTTTAGCTTTGGCGTGACGCTCTCTCTGCCAATGAGGTTAACTTCCTGAACTTCCAGATTCTGCTCAGCCAGCAAGAGCAAAGCACTGTTTACACCCTGGAATAAAAGGTTAAGGTAGGAGAGGAATACAAGTACCTTAGAGTTCAGCTGGATGACAGGCTAGACTTTAAATTCAACACAGAAGAATCTAAGATGAGACAAAGCAGACTATTTATTAAGGAACCTGAGATCCAGTGATATCTACACTGATGTCACGTCTCTTGTAGTCTGCTATGGAAAGTGCACTCAGTCTTGTAGACTCATGTTGGACCAGCAGCACAAATACAAAGAAACAACAAACTGGTTCTGTGCTGAGGATGACTTCGAAGCTGCTGGAGCTGATTGTACAGAAAGCATGCTGCACACGCTACAGAACATAATGGACAATTTTTTTTACACCCTTTACACAATGCATTGAGGATTAAACTGCGCTCTGTGAGAGGCTCTCTCATGTACTGTGTAAAACAAGGAGGTACAGGAGATCTGTCATGCTAACATTAATCTTTCCTAATTAAAGAAAAAACACATATGACATTACAATACCCCTCTAGGGATCCATATATTGTCAATTACATTTTATTCACTATACACCACTGTAAATCCATCAAAAAAGTACATATGTTCAGGTTAATCAAGCTAATGAGCCAGCTAAGTTAGAAAGTCAAGTTAACGACACACTCTTCCTGAAACAAGTTTTTTTTTGTTTTTTGTTTTTTTGCTTAAAACACTTTAAAACTTATACAATATAAAATTAAGAAAAGTTGTTAACAGCACAGCAGAAAATAGTCTTAACAGAAACTAGGAAATCACCTACTGTAGATGTTTGTCACCTAGAACATGTAATTTCCTGGCAAAACCTGCCAAAACCAATGCTTCTGATGTATGATCCGATAGCTTCACATTGTGATTTCTAACAATTCTGTTAGAGATGGAAAGTCCTGCAACAGAAGGAAAGTATTGAGTGTTGTTGCCTATGGAGCATGTAAATGTGGAAGTTGAAGCAGCAAGTTCAAATTAAGCTTTTGCTTTATAAGCCATGGTATTCGACAGAAATGCTGATTTATAGAGACTCCTGGTTTTTAGATTGATTACAGAGCAATGTAATGAGATTTTTTTTAAAAAGTTGAATCTAATTTTAAAGTTGGAATCCAATTTTCACCCATAGCTCCCAGTGTTACAGCCAGTATGTGTCATGGACCTCCATGCACAGAGCGAGCTCATTGTTTTAATTGTATATTCAGCTCATAAAACTCTTTCTGCTCACAATTCTTTGCACAAATGTGTAGCATCAAATTTGCAAGAACTGCAATTTCCCCCCTCCTTTCCTGCTGTTGGCTCAAGCAGCATCCTTTGCGGCAGCCTAATAATGTCGAGACACATGTCAGGAGAAACCTATTCAAAGCTATGAATGTTTAACCTTTATTTTACTGCTGTAACACAAACAATGTGTCTCAATCCTTTTCACAGGTCTTTTGAAAGCACTGATGTGTGAGCTGCTCAGCCTCTGTGGGGCTTCATGCCACTGAAGGCTTTTTTTTGTCTCACGACTTCATTTTGCGATTGTGTCATCCACTCAACTGGAATACCAAGAAGTGTATTCTGATTTTTTTTTTTCCTGTTTGTGTTCCATTTTCAATTTTACTTCCTCTTCCACTATTTTTTTTCGTTGTACACAGCAAGGGGCCATGGAGATTTTAATTATAGAGTGCAGTGTGCGGTGAATGCAGCATGGGACTGTACAGCCCTTTTACTGAAAGTGTTTTCTGCTCACAGACCTCAACCCCCCTGGTCTTTAGCAGTGTATGAATTCATCTGTGGCAGGGATAAAAAATAAAAAGAAGAAATAAATAAAAGAGTGGCAGGCCAGCTGCTAAGTTACTGCTGTCACTATACAGACTGTGTGGTAACACTGTCAGCAGTAACTTCACTTCACTAATTGGGAAGGTTTTTCTGTGGGAATTAGTAATAAATATATTTATAAAGAAAATCTTCTTATAAAGAAAATCTTCTTATAGCCTGACAGAAAAGAGTTTATGTGTGCATTTGTGTGTGTAAGGGAATATGCTGTAATAAGACGTGAAATGTGTCACTCTGTCCTTTGGTTGCAAAGAAAAATAAGCTGCTAAATAACATGACTGTGTGAATACACCTACTACGTTTTCCTTGAGCTAAGACCTTGTGCTGTGTGACCTCTGAGCACTCCTATTTCAACTCACTCCGTCATCATGTTGGAAACCAAAACACTCATGTCTGCCTACACATCATTTTGAAGGGATAATAATGTCCCCCTTTTAATCTTGGAAACCAAATA
This sequence comes from Craterocephalus amniculus, assembly GCA_036024015.1. Classification (NCBI taxonomy): domain Eukaryota; kingdom Metazoa; phylum Chordata; class Actinopteri; order Atheriniformes; family Atherinidae; genus Craterocephalus; species Craterocephalus amniculus. The sequence goes on along the minus strand of JAVQJG010092265.1, from coordinate 1,127 downwards.
CAGAATTGGTGGTTATTGTACTGTCATATCAGTTACCACACTAGTAATTCTGTTTTGTCATTGACTTCATAGAGGAGCAAAGTAGGCAGGACTGTTGGCTCCTCATGATGACACATTCTGAGATTCACTTTATTACAGACTTCTTGTTCCAAAAAGACACTTGGAACAACAGCATGACCCCATGGCCCTGCAGCATTTTCAATGAAATTCAGACAGTAGTTTTATCATAATGATTTTCACCACATATGTTAAATTAACTCTATTGCACAACAGCTCTTCTGCTTTTAGCTTCATCTGCTTTTTGCAACAGACAAATTTGTGTCTTTGCCACCATGTGGGCGTAAGAATTCTGCAACATCTTTACAGAAACCTTAGTTTTATTTAGTGTATTTATATAAACCATTCCAATGAAATCACAATATTTTCTTTCAGTGAACTTAAATCTTAATTAGTCTAGCAATAATTCAGTTAGACAATGGTCAGTGAGAATTCTAATGCCATCTGGTGTGCATTATTTTTGTATATATACACACATGTAATTCGGAAAGTTAAATCATTGTTGTATTGCTCCATTAAGGGCATTTCCATATAAAATACTCAACAGGTTTTGACAGCTGACTTTTTGACAGGGATACGCTGGACAACGGTTGTTTCTAAGACTTCCTATAGTGTGAAAATGTGCGTAAAGATGTCAGTGGCCTCATTCATTTAAGTATGTCAATAGCAGTTGTGAGTTTTACATGTGTTGGGGTAATAATGTTACAAAACCAGCCAAAAGCGAAAGAAAAAAAGATCAATCAAGAAATTAAACAAAAAAATCCACTTGTACACTGAAACAGAGAATTGGCAAGATCTTGTCCAAATGTAAAAATGAAGCCAAACTGATGCATATGGTCAACTGGAGGAAGTTGCATTTTTTTGCTAGTCAACTATAACAAAGTGAGACAGATACTTTCCTTATAACAGTTCTTTGGAAATTTCTGCTAATGCTGGAAATATCACAAGAAAGCATGTTTGGCTGCCATGTGTGACTGCTTGCTGTGAGCTAAAGGAGCCCATCAATGCCATCTTGTGTTTCATGATCCTTACAAAAAGACTAGTGGGGGGGTGGGGGGGGGGGGGGGGCC